>BMAU01017761.1:600000-849027 GCA_019973935.1 Trichonephila clavipes
TGAAAATTTAAACTCTCATTAAATCAAAAAATTAGTCATATGTCAAAATTAAGTCACAAATATATCATTTAATTCTTGTTACTATCTTATCTTTTACTTTTATAGAAAAAAAAGTCATGAATCATATTAAAATATTCATAAATTATGATATTTAAATACTTAAATTTCATTAACTATGTGTTCAATAGTTTTCTACACTTTTTTCTTGTTCATCAATTATTGTGTATTTTATACATGGTGCAAAATATGTCTTTTTTTCTGATGTGGTCCACAGATGCTAAAAGGTTAGATATGTTGGATATAAATGTCATTACAGGTCAATTAATATGTATCTAATCAAACATGTTTATTTATCTTATTTTTCATTATTAAATATTACAAGTTTAGAGTACCTGCTTTATAAGCCTAAAGTTGCAGGTTTAATCCTGGCTAGATTCGATAGATTGTTATGGAACACATGTCATATGATTATGTAGCATGTAAAGGATCCTTTGAGTATCAATTTGGCTCTGGCATTCTCCAATTAGAGTTTGAATTAAATTAATTCAAGCATCCAAATTTGGTAGCGAGAGCTGTCACTAGATGGTGCAATTACTGAAATGGCTCTCACATTTGGGGACTTGCTGTGTCTACATAGGCTCAGTTGCTAATATGCAGCCCATTAGGGGAAAAAACTAACCTTTTTTAGGTTCTTTTTGTGTGTAAATATTTTGAATGATTTTTTTTGTGAAATTTATAATGCTACAAGAATAAATATTTTAAGTATATTTTTTAAATCTTCACTCTAAGGATTGATGTTCACACATATGAATATATCAATGCAGATTTACTTTTTTAATATTCTTGTGAAAAAAATATGCTTATCACTATTTCAAACTAAATTTATTTCAGATATAGAGATAGTTATTTAATGTTTATACTTTTATAAAACAAATATTTATAATTTCAATTCTTTTAGATTGCAGTTTCTGTCCTTAGTACAATGGCTTTTGCTTGGTCTATACTTCAGACATATAGCTGGTTTAGACGTTCTGGAAAACATGCTGTTGACCTAGTGGTAATTATTGCATTTGAGATTTAAATTTTCAAAATGCTTTATCTCTTTAGTTAATACCTTTATAAATTTTGACTTTCTTACAGACTCTTGGAAAGTTTTTAGTATTCATGAGTGGAAACCTATCAACAGTGTTCTTTATTGTTATGTTTTGTACATGTTTATACTGGTTTTCTTTTTTTAAGGTGAGTATTCTTTGAATTGAAATTTATTTTAAAACATCTTTTTATTGCATTGTTTTCTAATTATTTATCATTAAATTGAAAATGAGTTATTCAAATTTTTTTAAATTGTTTTTGAAGACATTTTTCTTTAATTCGTTTCTTTATGAAATGTTGAATGTGTATAATATAATTGTAAAAATAAGGAATGATAAGTAATCTTTATATGTGCATTAAATGTCTTTTAAACTATTCACAAAATACATAAATGGTGTAATATCTGTTGTTCCTACAAAATATCAAGGTGAAACTCATTGCACTTTTTGTAACTGTAGTAGAAATCTTTGAGTAGTACATGAGTATAGGAAAGAATCACTAGTATAGTACTTGTCATAGTATATTGGTTTTTAGTTTCTGTTAAATGTTCTATTTTATCAAATATTAGATGTATTGCTGTAAAAATGTTAATATATTGTGTATAAATTATGTATATTTTATTGTTTCTGTTCGGTGGTTATTTCACGTATAAAAAGAATGCATTGCCAAAAATTATGGGAACAATGGAAATTTAATATTGGGATAATTGAGGGGGGAATTAAACACCTTAAAATATTTCATAATATAATTTTTTGTTGTTTTTTCTTTTTTATTGCCTTTCATAGGAAGTCAGATTTAATATATTCTGTAAAATTTTATTTAACTTGCCTTATTTCTCAACCAGGAATTCAAACCTATGTGTTAGTTAAAAGAGTATTTAATGTTATAAACAGCAGAAATGTATTTTTATTTTGAGAATGTAACTAAATTTATGAGCTATTAAACCTATAGTTAGTTGATTTATAGTATCATTTCCTTGTAAAAATACTTTGTTAATAATAATGAAATTCCAAAAATCCGTTTTTGAAGAAAAGTATTTGCTTAAAAGGTTTAATTTTTTATGTGTTATGTAATATATTTTAGAATGGATATTAAGAAAAACATGGTAATCATGGTTTGACTTCTTGGTTTGGTTTGGCTCGACATGGTCCTGACTTCCTCAATGATTGTCTAAAATAGGGAATTAACTCTCCTCCCTTTTAGAGCAAACATAATTGAAATATTGTGTGAAGAACTTATTTAATAATTCTTAAGTAATTATGATTGCATGAAAGCAATTTTTAATTTTTATCTTTGTATTAATTTACATCTATTCAGATTAGAGTTAAGTTAGATGTTTAAAGAATGTGTGTTGTTGCAATGCAAATTAAATATTCTTGAAACATTTTAATGTTTTGATTACTTTAAAATTGTTACTTGGATTTAAAAATGTAGTTTTATATTATTGCTTCACTTTTATAAAAGAGGTATCTCAATTTTAATACAGTTAATTTTTACATAATGTGCATAATATTTTGTGAAATATTCTGCTATAAATCCCAGTTAAATGAAAGAAAAGATTGGGTAATAAAAAAATCACTTTTTATTTCAAATTATTTAAATTGCTGCTGCACTTTTATGATAAAAATCTCAACTTTCAAGTTTCAATTAATATTATAAACAGTACTGAGATTATGCTTAATGTTGCTGCATGCAGGACATGCTCAAAAGAGTAAAATGCCAAAATTAAGATGTTTTGTTGATGAGACATATATCATTTACAATTTCCAATAGAGCTTAGATTTTTTACTTTCTTAATAAAGATAATTTAATTATTCTGTAGAACTACAAAAATAACTTTTTACTCCAGAAGTTTTTTTTTTACTACTTAATTTAAGTAATACATAATTTTGAGAACTTGTAATATATACTTGTGTTTAGGTACCATTTTTTAAAAAAGTATCCTTTTTTTATGCAAAATATTTTTTACACATATATAAAACAACACATAAAATACAGTGAACCCATTTTTTTAGTAAGTATAATTTCTTTAAAAAAATTATGAAATTTGAATTTTTTTTATTTTTCTGCTTTTTTTATGCATAAAACTATTTTTAAAAAAATTAGGCACTATCTTAAAAGAAAAAAAATAGGTTCACTATATGCATAGGCATCTTGTATAGAAGTATAAAAAAATCTGGAATCATATATTGCAATAGTTTTTAAAAAATGTACCTAAATGCAAAAAAAATATGCTTTTGAGAAAAAGTGAAAAAACTAAAAAAAATTATATTTTCACATATTATACACTTGAGTATTTGCTTGCCTATTTTTATATGACTAATAATAATCCTTAATCATTTTCTAGAGTTACGAAAGTAATTTTAAATTCATATGTTTTTTTTCTCCCTTTGTTTTACTTAACATGAACATAATTTTCGAGATTTTGTAATACATATTTTCATTTATAGGTACTATTTCTTACAAAAATATTCTTTGAATATACAAAAAAATTTACACATATATATACAGCAATATATCAAATATAATGAACCAGTTTTTTAACGAATTAATTGCATAATTTCTTTAAAATAATCATAAAACCTTAAAATTATGAAAATCTTAATTTTCTTTTTGCACGTATAAATTTAATTTTTAAAAAAATTAGACATTACATACTAAAAGATATTTTATTCACTATATAGAACGTTTATATAGATCAAACACAGGGAAAACTACATATTTAAAGTTCAAAGGGGTGTGTCAAAAGGGTGTGGTCATTTGTTTACATTTTTATTTTTCTTATTTTAGGGCTATTTTATCAACAAACATATAAGTATTACACATTTTTAGGTTCAGAAAAATAAGCACTATTTTTTAGAACTAAAATTGAAAAATCGATTTTTTCAAAGTATACGATGTCCCTGTTTTCTTATGATCAGTTTATCTGTTTTATATGTGTAACTGTATCTGGGGATATTTATATATATATATATGTGTGTGTGTAGGATTATGGCTCAGTTCTAGAGGTATTAAAGGATTATACTCATTTTTTGCTAAACTAATGTTTAATGTTGGACAATAGATACTGTTCTACTCACTACAACAGACATTTACACAGATAACTGGATTGACATTTAGATTAAACACCTCTGTGTCTCTTAACAACAGTCCTAGTACAGTTCTTACACAACTGTGTATGATGATGGGGGTGACCTATGTGTCACTAGCTTTCAAACAATAGATGTCTGGACCCTGCTTGGCCACTATTCCACTTCTTCCTTTTTCTCAGCAGAGGACCTTCTCGTTTCGAGTCCGCTCTCTGATTAATTCCTCTCCTTCGTTAATTCACTGGTGGCTGCATTGCCAGCACCCACTAGAGAATTTTTAAGTGGAAGATTCCCACATATATATAATTTTAAAAAATTAAGGAAATTTTAGAGAACTTTAAAAACAAATTGAAATTTAGTGCAGTGTTGAGAATTTTAAAGGAAACTGTAATATTCTACTTTTATTCAAACAGAAGTTTATTCTGAATGTATTTAAAGAAACAAAGAAATTTGAGTTTTATTAATTCTTGATAAATTTATGAATTGTATTCATTTCCCTCTCTGATGCTGAATTTTTAGCGGTTTTTATTTCAGTAATTCATGCTATCATTTTCAATAATTCCTTTTTATAGTTCTTAAATTATACACTAATTATAGGTACTGTTTGGTAAAGATACATTTAAAGGTAAAAACTAAAGTCACTTTCCTAATTTGAATTAAAATGGAGAAATCCGTTTTAAATTTAAAATATAAACATGTGAATATCATAAGATTTTTTTTTGTCTTAAAATAATTTTTGTTTTAAATTTCTTGAAATTTGTAATTAAATTTTTCAAAATTGTGGCTATAAATTATGATTTTCTTACATTGATTTTCTGCTTCACATTCCAAATTTATTTTAAATTTTGGGCATTGATTTTTTAGTTGTTGTTTACATGAAATGTCTGGAGGAAATTCATAATATCTAAGCCAAAATACATTATTCTTATTTAAAAAATCAATTTTTTCCTAAAAATATGTATAAAAAAATCTACTAATGCTATAATCAATAAATACTCTTTGATATTGTGAAAATAGTTATTCTTCAATTTAATTCACAGAAGATCAATCTAGTTATGCTTTTTTGCCAAATATTAAATATTTAATATCTTGTATTGGTATAATAGCTAACTTTTAATACATTATTTTGTCATATATTGTTATTTTTTGTTTGATAATTAAAAAAAAAGAATCTGATTTGTTTTTCTTTTAATTATGCAATTAACGTTGCCTTTTCTGTTTTGTAGAGACAAGGTGTTATTTATACAGTCTTACCTACTCAAGTACAAGAAGATTTTCTAAGTGTTTATATTGGAATAGCTTTTGCTTTAAAGGTTCATATTTTTTTTTAAATCTCTTTCTTTGTTTCATTTTGTTGAATATATGGATCTTATTTTCAATGTAAACTTAAAAGTATAATACATTATTATATTTTAAAATAAGTAACATGGCAATATAAAATTAATGTTGGTTATTCATTAACCATAGCATAATTCATCAATGATTTAAAAAAATTGAAATTGTTTTTCTCGTATTGCAAATTATTCTTGGATTTAAGTTATTCATTAAACATTTTGTGTCCTAGAATCCTCTGGCAATCTTTCCTTGTTTTTGATCCTCCTATTTGTTGACCAGTGCTTACATTTTCTTCCATTCTTCATTTTAGGGGTTCTTACTTATTAAGTCACCACAGCCAAATTTGCGCCCCTCAAACTGTGACATTTTTCACCAAAATCTGACTGATTGTTTTTTTTCTAATTAAAACACATAAGAATCTCTATTGTTTTAATATGGTGCGGTACACACGTGACACAAATTTTGTTGCGATGATTCTAATACATATGCACCATTTTATGTTTAGATCACAGGTATACATTTGTAATAATTACTTACATGATGTTTTTGATTACTCAGAAACCAAACAATACTTATGCAATTTAGCCAAACATCTATGTTTTTAAAGTAGTTGGAAAATTTCTTTTAAAAAAGATAATGTCATAACTATGACTCTCTTAAAGAGAAATTTTTTTCATTTTAATAGATTATGTGCAGCATTTTAGCCAAGAATAGTTTATATACATTTTCAAACTCAAACAGCACAAACATTTTATATTTAAAAAAAATATATTTGTCATAAATTCACTGTAGAATGATTACATATAAAAAAAGCCTGATTGAAAAGTGTAGTTCATAGCTTACGTTTCTATCTGCCATGAAGTTATGCCAAAGTTTGAGCATGTTCCTAAGACTGCTACTCATTATATATTACTTAGCTATAAAGTTCTTGTATAACTGAGGTATCACCTTGGCTAAAATTATTTTTGATTAGCCATGGCTCAAAATGATAAGAGTTATCACCCAAATGTCATCTTTTTTTTTAATAAAATGACATTAATTGAAATAGTTTGATTTTTTTATATGAAATTTTGGTTATTTTATTTAGCTTTAAAAAAAAATTGCCTTAACTGGTTTTTATATTTAATCATATTTTTTCAGGCAGTGCATCTGATTCATATATTATTCGTACAATGCAGTATAGATATATTTTACATCGACTGGGAACGTCCTAGAGTTCGAGCTTCTTCTGTTAGTGCCCGTGTTGCAACAACATCAAAAAGTGTTGCTGAAACTTCTGCTGGAGCTGATACCAAAAAGAGTTCTGGCAATCTACTCAAGGCTACTCCTGACAAAATCAATGCTGAAATGGCTGGTGTGAGCATTTGGAGAACTTATTATGCTGCCAATGAATGGGCAGAGATACAGAGCAAGCGAAAAACAAGCTTATGTATCCAGCTGTTTGGAGTGCTGTTTATTTTAAATGTAAGTATAGGGTGCTGTGTTATCTTTTTGTTGCTATGTTTTCTGCACACCGGACCCTTTTTTTTAATTCACTTTCAATACATTTTTCTCAACATTGCATAGGTGGATTTTACATTTACAGCACAAATGTGTTTTGAAAATTGTGTTTCCTGTTACCCATTGAAAATCCAAGGTATGCAGTTTTTATCCAAAGTGATGTGTAATAAAAATGTATGGCCTGGCATTTATATCCCATGTGTAAAGAAATTGAGTTCCAGTAAAAGGTAAATCCTTGGTAATGTATGATAATGAATGATCCACTTTAAAATTGCCAAACAAATAAAATTCTGTTAAATGGAATTCAGTTTTGGGAAGTATATTATATGAACTTATTTGTGTAAAAAAAATTACTTGTTTGAGATAAATTAACATTGCAGCCTTCTTTTAAATGTACACACTTTTTTTTCAATTCCTACTACTAGTTCACACTCTTCCTATATATTTAACATAAATATATCTATGTATCTTGTAAAATTTTCAATCGTTAATAAAATACTTTTTATTCATTCACTATAGTTCAAATGCATTTTTTAAACTTGTAGTGGATGACACCTGGTGTTAATGCAATTTTTTCAAATATTAATTCATTAATTAAATTTTAATTTTAAATTTATTCTGCATTATTTCTGATGAAGTTACAGCTAACTGCAACAAATGGCACCATTCAAGTTCAAATATATTTTTTAAAACTTGTATTGAATGACAGGATGCTAATACAGTTTTTTCAAATATTAATGCATTAATTAAATTTAATTAACTAAAATAAAATCTTTTTTGTTGAACTAAGTAGGAATTGACTAAAAAAAATTATATTTCTAGTTCAATTGAGAAACATTTCAGCCCCAAATGTATATCCTCTAAAAGCAATTTTTAGGGAAGGTGACTATATGCTTTAACCAAACGATGTTTACTTTTATTTTAAAACAGTTAATATTTCTTTTGCTGTGAATGTTTTTAAGAATTGTATTTATACATTCAATACCTTTAATAATAATTAAATATATTATTAATGGAAAACACAGATGATGTTTTTGGGTTTAATGCATGCCATATTTTCTAAGAAATTTCTGTTTATTTACAAGTATTTATTATATAAAATTCCTTTTGACAAGTCTTCAGGACAAGAAACATTTTTTTAAAAATCTGTATATAATTATTTTAACAAGAGTTTGTTATATGAACATTGGATAGTATGTAAAAAAGGACTATGGATTTTCAATCATATATATGGCCTTAAAAACATCCATCGTTGAAAATTACTTTTGTGATTAAATCTTCATCTTTATCCGCCATTGCAATATTGTGATGGTATTCAAAAGCTGAGTACTAAATAAAATTTAAAAAATAATTAATTGCAGAATGTTAATGAATAAATATTTAAATGCTAATTTTATTTCTATACTTTAGAACATGAGAGTGTTTCAACCTCTCATTGTTTTTCTTGTGGATTTCATCCTTAAATATAACATTAATTTTTTTAATCATACTTTGTATTTTATTAATGTGAGTTATTTTTGTCTAATAAGTAATTAATCCTACCTTGTTTGTTATTTTAAAAGTTTATGATTATTTTTTCCTTAATAAGAAAGTTATATTTCACTATTTTATCAGTTTTAAATTTGGTCATTTTTATCAATTATTTAAAATAATTGTTTTAGTATAAACTTGTTTAAATTTAAGCATGTTACATTTAGATAATTACATCTTATTTTAAAATACAATTAATAGTAATATGCAAAATATTATGAAGTAATTTAATTCTAAAATTGTAAATGTGTAGGATATATGTTTTTAGTAATTATTTAAAAATTGTGTATTTAATTTTATAACTATACATTACTATTATAAATAACATAAAAAGTTTATAATTTGGATAAAAAGTATTTTGAGAATTCATTAATATATATATTTATCACATTTTTTTTAATTAAGGTTAATAAGATAAAAGTATATACTTAATTTTTAAAAATATTTTTTTTTCTAGTTTTATGAAATTTGTTATTGTTAAAATTAAAAATTCATTCTTTTGCAGCTTTAAGCATTTATTGAATTCTTTATTTTTATGATATCTTTTTTACTCAAAAATATTTATATAATAAATTAGTTATTTTTATGATTAATTGTTCTCATAAGTATAAATAACATTTTTTCATTTGCATTTTCTGCATGATGTATGTACATCTTGAAGCTCTACAAGATATTTGCCTTCTCTATCTATTTTTTAAAGTTACTCTTATGTTGGTGACATTTTTTTTTATTTCTGCATCACTTGAAATTGCTAAAATGTGTATGACACAGGGGTTAACATTTTCTTTCATTTTACGTGTCCAATGGTATAAAGTTAATGAGATGTATTAGTGCTTATGAAATCCTTTTCTGTTTCTAGGTATTAGGTTTTGAAAGTTCTACTTTATCTGCATTAAAGTTAAATGTTCCTCCAGAGGATGTCCATAAATATGTGCCTTACAGTACTTGTTGCAGATTTGCTTTGGGTGTTCTTGTATATTTATCTGTTGCTATTTTGCAGGTTAGTAACTCTCATTTCACTGTTATTCAATTATGGTTGCGTGAATAAAATTGTATTTTTAATATACATATATATGTGTGACACCATCACTTAATATTAATTTAAATTCCTTTCTTATATATTTTATATCTAAATTATGGGTACCATTTTTCTGAATGCCAGTGCAATTTCATTACTTATTACATTACTTATTTCATTACTTACTTGACAAATTAATTGGCAATTCCTAAAATTATCTTAATAGCTCTTACACCAAACTTTTCCCTAAAATTACGTACCCAATTTCTAAAACTACTATTTTTTCCTTCACTTAAACATGTGTTTCTGACATTCTTATTTATTTCTTTGTGTGTTTTCCTATCTGAGAGCAAGTGGGTATTCTGTCTCTCTGTGATTTATACTTGAATGCAATAGGTTGCATACTCTGTACTCTCCTTATGTTTAAATTACATAAAATAAATTCTTTTGTTTTCTACTCAGCATTTCCTTTGTCCATCACTGCATGGAAAAAAAATGAATTCGTTGGATATATATAGTTTTTAATAAACTCATTGAGACAGAAATGATTTAAATACTTAAGATTAAAATAGATGATTGAAACTTTGGAAACAATTAACAGATGGTTGCTGTAGTATTATAAACATTTTGTGCTGACCGAGGACAAATTTTTAAAAAATAGGATTTAATCGGTTTTATGGCTAGCAAACCTTCTGCCTTTCTGTTTACAATACTGAGCAAAATCCTATGTGAATAAAAGTTTTTTAATTTACTTTCAATAAAAAAGTTGCATGCCTAAAGAAGCATTCAAAAATGTTTAAATCATTCTGGAATCATAGACAATAAACTAGTTATTTCCAAGTTCAGTGGTCCAAACACTAATACAAAGCTTGAAAAATTATGCCTAATTAATAACATTCTCAAGAAGAATAGAATTTTTTTACTAAAATAATTATTAACTAAGAATATGAAATAAAAAATTAAAATTATGCATAGTATTTAAAGATTTTTAATACAATATTGTATTCATAGTTTTGATCATATTTTTTTATTTGAATTATAGTGAGCAATGTAATATAGAGTAACATTTCTCTATGAAATTAAGTGATAAGAAATTTCTGTATAGATTATCAAAAATGCTTTCTTTTTCAGCTGAACAACGATTTTGTATATAAATACATGTAATTTTGTATGAATATCATAGCAGTGATTAATCAGTAGGGATTGTATGATTTTTGGTAGTCTGTTTTATCTGGATGAAAAAACAGACTGCAAATAAAAATGTGTTTGGTGCCATCCTAAGAAAAATTGTCAAATTTTACAGGGCAAAAAAAAATAAATTATAAATTTGTTTTGAAACATATTGAAGTATTTTTAAAATGAAAGCTGAATTTATCATGCTAACTGTAACAAGTATCTTTAATTTCAACAGCTGATTTAAAAAATCCTATTATTGATATTGGTAGTTAACAAATGTTTGTGTGAACACTGGTTCTATGATTCAAAGAATTTGGCAATTTGATTGCATTTTTCACTTTATTACATGGCTGTGCTATTCACATGCTGTGTTCCAAGAAGGAAGCTATGTCAACTATTGTGGAAGGTTCCATCAAAACAATGGAAGAGGTGCTAAGCCAATAGATTACTTTAATGGCAAAAAAAAAAAGTTAAAATTAGAGATTGAACAGATATGTTGGTAGAACTAAGCAAAATTGGCTGATGAATTAATTCTTAGAATATACAACAATTTTTATTTTCTATATATGATGCACATGCAACTACAGAATTTAGGGCTCAGAAAATTGCCGTACAGTACAGGAAGGAGAAAGAAATTATCCAAAAATTACTTTAATGGGGCTGTTTCATACGATATAGTCATTGACTTTTTTTTTTAATGCTGAGCCTTCTGTGACAGCAAACATTTACCCAAGCATTTTACAAATGTATGCAATACCTTAAATGCAGCATTTACTATCCAATGTTATTTCCAACAAGTTGAGGCCTCTCTTTACTGGGACATGGATGTTTGAGTAATTTTGGATACAACATTCCCTTACTAATGAATAGGAGAGGAAGGCCCACTTGCTTAACCACCTAGATCTCAAGTTATCACTCCACTAGATTTTTTTCTTTTTAATGTTATGTCAAAGGCAAAGTCTACTTAAGGAAGATTCTTCATAGTGTAATAACTGCTACTATTGCTACTTCTGTTAAGTATAGCAGTCTCTCCAAATTAGAGATATTTTATCTTATTTTTACATTATGACATGTCAACAAAAGGATTAAAAATGTTTAAATAAATTTTATGGGAAAGTATAATGAATTATTTTAATTATATATTCATTAATGAAATTATCTGATTTATAAACAGTTTGATTTTTTTTCTCTAGGTTGTTGTTCGAAAAGGGCTTTATGAGCGATTTGTGGAAGATAAATTACAGCAATATGTTGATCTTTGTTCAGTTAGTAATGTAAGTTTTTGAATGTGCCTTTAGAAGATCTGTTCTTTGAATTTTAATATTTACATTTAATATATCTTTTTATTGAAGGGAGTATAGAATTTATGCATCATTTTATTAGTTTTCATTTTTTATTTCAGTTAAGGTTTTGTATAACATAATGAATTTTGTATCTGAGGAATTTTCAAATAATGTCAACATGCCATTTGTGGAATTAAGGAAAGCCGCTTTAGTGTTATATAAAAAAACAATACAAATAGAAAATAGAAATTTTTTTTTCGAATTTATACAATCTTAAGTAAATATTTTTCCATATAAATAGGGAATATATTCTAAGTTTAATAAATTCTTTACAAGATTATAAACATTTTATTAAATAAAATAAAGACAAAAATGAAACCATATAGCAAATAGGAATTTTAAAAAATTAAATTTTTAAAGGAGTCACTAATTTGATAGCATATTTTAGACAAGAATATCAGTCACTGTAATGTTTGCTTCCTTTTTCTCAAAAATATTTTGTAAAATATATCTTATTTTATGTATAAAGTTTAACTTAATTTTTTCTTTGTAATTCAATTACTGTTTGATAGAAAAATTATTCTAACACATTGACTGTTAACTACAGGGTAATGTGTAATGAGTGTTAATACCAGAATTAAGAATTACATTGTAGTTTATTTACATGCAATATCGCACAGTTACATTAATATTTGTAGCATATTTATTTAAATATGACTTTGGTATATTAATATTTGTACTGTTTCTAAATAATTTTTTTGTAAATATTGGTTTATTACATTAGAACTTTGAAAAGTTTCATGACAACCAACATGTTAATACACAAAAAGCATTGAAAATTAGGAATGATGAATTAGTGCTAAATGAATAGTTTACTTGATAAAAAGGGGTAAAGGTTTTGAAACTTAAATTACAGTTAACAATATTTTTAAATAATGTAAAAAATAAATATTTTAGCAATTATTTTTCTTATTTTTATTCTGAAAATACTTTTTATTTATGTTAAACTCAAGTACTTGTCTTTTACCATGTTGCTCTAAAAGAACATAAAATTAGTTATACTTGCTAACAACATATCTAAATTTTCTGTCTTTAGGTAAGTGTGTTTATTCTTATCACTAAGCGATTTGGTTATTATATTCATGGTCGTTCCACTCATGGAAAAGCTGATGTGAATATGAAAGAAATGCATGAATTCCTAAGGAAAGAAGAGGTAATAAATTGTAATTTTACTTAAAATATGAATTCTATATCATCAATATCAGTATAATGCTTAAAATCTTTAAACAAAATAAAAATATGTAAATCAATTATATTTGTTAAGTAATTTAAAGGTATTGGTAATTTTACTGAAAGCTACTGATGCTAGTAGTATAATTAAACGTTTACAATTAAGTTTACTTTATTTAAAATTTATTAATTTCTTTAAAGCTTGTTATAATAATTTATACTTATTTTGAAATGTACATGGCCATTTTATGGATTTTTAATGTTTATAACTACATACAATTCATTTTAATTGCATAATCATAATACATTAGTGTTTTGTTTTTATTTAAAATTCTTTTATTGAGTATATATATATATATATATATATTTGTAAAATATATTTTCTTCACTTTTTAATTTAGCATTTCAGGAGCAAAATCATTCTGATTATTTTTATGCAGACAAATATTTTTTTTGCTTTTGAGTATATTGTTTTCCTCCCTATAATAGGAGGATTTATGTGGTCATCGAGGATTATTGCCAGATACTGATCAGCAGACTTTTCAAATACTCTTACCACCTGGTGTTCATGATCAATTCCTTAGGCTTCTTGTACCTCTTACATCAGTAAGTTGAAATTTATGATAAATGTTTGTGTGCTCTACATTTAAGAAAAAAAAAATACAATTAATTAATTATTCCCCCCCCCCCTTTATAGTACACTCAAGCTGCTGATCGAATGCAAGGAGGTAATACGCATGTGTATTATGTAAATGTATTCTTTTTTACAATATTTTATTAATATTTATTTAGTTCCATTTTATATTTTGTACAACTATCTTATTTCAGTTGGTGGTCGCTTAGCTAAAGTAGACATTGATCGTGTTGCAAATACTCATTATATGCTCAATAAATTCCTGTCTGGTTTCATTGATCATGTAAGTTACTCGAATCAAATAATTTTACTTATATATATACTTTATGCTTTTTTTTTTTTAAAAATAATTTTTAAAATACAGCAAATATAATTCTTTACCCTGCATTTTTAATTTTCTAATGATATGTTGGATTTAAATGCCTTTTACATTTTTTATAACATTAATCTCTTTGTGCATGTATCATGTAAGAAAGCATTTATGTAATCCACAAGTTTAGTCTCAGTAGTATGGTATATGTTATCCATTTTCAATGTCTTTAATTTACAACTGTGATATACTTTCTATGTATGATTTAACAACAATAAATTTAATTAAAAATAGGTCTTCCATCATTTTTCTCCCTTTATGGTCATATTTTTATAAAATATTTTCTTTTAGTCATTTAAAGATCTTGACTATATTGTAAAAGACAGAGTTATGCTGGAATATCTCTTGGACATTGAATGTTATGAAGTTGCTGATCGGGGCTACTTCTATAATGGTAATTATACTATAGGATCTATTAATTATAATGGATGTTGTAGATCGTAATTTATAATTTCATAGCTTTCAGGAGGAAAATGCAATGCCTTTAAAATTAAAGTAGCAATGTAGATATATATATTATATGTTTGGTCATTAAAAACAAAATATTAGACCTATGTGAGTTAATAAAATCCAAGGCACGTCAGAAAAAAAAGCAAAATTGTATAATAATTTGTTACATCATATGTAAATTCATTCAAAGAATAATTACACGATATGAAATCACCACATACACCCAAATCTGATATCAACATTATTTTATTTTTAATTTATAAATATGAAAAATTTCCCTATCAATTGACAAAATATTCTCATTACTTATTTTTAGGATCTCTTTAAGACTATAAAAATTAATGAAATGTTGGGTTTTAATTTAAATCTAAAATAACAGAACAAAATTTTACTCCCAAAATGAATTGCTATTTTTTGAGTTACTTTAATTACTATTTTCGAATATTTTTTAATAAGACTATTCAGAGGAATTTGTCCAATTATTTAAAAAGATAATGCAAATAAGATTTGAGGCTGACGTACTTAGCGTAAATGCTGAATGATTACTTCTGACAGTTTATGGAATAAAAAATTGTTCCTCAAGACTAAATTAAATATAATTTTATAGGTTATGTTTAAAATTCTATATCCGAATTTTTATTTCTTTTTAAAAATATTTCTTGTCTATGAAATATATATTTAATTTCTTAATGTTTCAGATGATGGTCGCTCATTTTCTTCAGTCCTCTTTTATGGAAATGAATCAATATTGTTGCTATTCGATGTACTTCTATTCAGTGTGATTGATATCGCATCTAGTGATTATGTCCTGTCAATGATTCTTACCTTTGTCACTGCTAAAGTGAGTGGAAAGCTTTTATAAACTTTTTAAATTTGAAAGGAAACAAACTAATCAGCTTTTATTTATTATTGAATTTCTTATATAGTCTTGTTTAAAATACAATAATTAAATTATAAGTAATTGTTATGTGTAAATATTTAAAATTCTAAACAACAGTTATGCTCTTTAGAAGGGATAAATATCAAAAGTATATCAAAGGTATTTTTTTAAATTTCTAGATAGGTTTTTCAATTCCTACTATTAGCTCATACTCTCTCTATATTTATTAATTTATTTATCTTGGTGGAATTTTCAATTGTTAATAAATACATTTTAAAGCGCTCAATTTAGCTAAAATTTTATATACATGATTATTTTGGATGTGAATACAGTAATTTAATTATAATTAATAAAAATTTTTGGTAATAATCATCATATTTGGCGATTTGTGTCAAAACTTTAAAAATTTTTTTTCTCACGTTTTAAAGCATTCAGTTGAACTAAAATTTTATATACACGATTGTTTTGGGTAACAATACGATACATTAATGATAATGAATAAAAATCAATTACCACTTAAAGTTGTGATTCTGTCATATAT
This sequence comes from Trichonephila clavipes, assembly GCA_019973935.1. NCBI lineage: Eukaryota > Metazoa > Arthropoda > Arachnida > Araneae > Nephilidae > Trichonephila > Trichonephila clavipes. Next base: position 616,129 of record BMAU01017761.1, read on the forward strand.
GTATACATATTTATATTAATTGGAACTATTTAATAAAAAGTAGCTAAAATATAAAATTTTTCTTTGTTGATCTAAGTAGGAATTGACTTAAAATATTTTTTTAGCTATTTTTTTTCTTAATTGTTGAATGAAATGAAAAAATGTAGAAACACCTTGGTATTCATTTGGTATTGGATTTAATTTTTTGCTAAAAACGTTAAATAAATCACAGGATTGTAAACTTTTTTATACAAATGTAAAGCAAATAAAAAGAAAAATTAGCTTGTAAATAGTCCTAATTTTAATTTATATTAAACTTATTACAACCTATTTATTACTTTTATAGGCTATTCAAGGATTAAGACGAAGTGCTGGAAGACGAAATTTGGTTCGAAAAGCTCTCGTCGATGAGCGCTTTTTGACATAGAGTGCCTACCTAAATATGTGCTCATAATTCCTTGCTTCGCTGTTTAAACATCTTCTTGTCAATTTTATCATCTGTATCCATCCATATTTTCTCCTGCAGTATTAAATACATTTCTTTCATGTTCTGTAAATAAGCATCCACAAATAAATATTGCTGAATTGGTTTCCATTTATTTTATACTACTTAAAAGAAAGCAAAGTAATGTCTATTTTGTGTTAAATACATTTTATGGATTGCTTAATGCATATTTGTTAGTATTGATGTAAACTAGAAATAGCTTTTATCTTATACTTCAAACTAATTATAAAGTACTATGTAATAAATCTTTATATGTATATTCTATTTTTTTCTATATGAGGAACAATAAACTAAAAAATATTTACTAGAACATCTGTTAAATGTATGCTTACATATAAAAATAAAAGAAAAGACATTTTACCTTTAAATCTGGCCTTTTTTAATAAATTGTGTATATTAGCACAAAGTTACATATTGTATATTTCAACAACAATTTATTTCTAGTAGCTCAATTTCATTGTTTTTAGAATTATATACCTCAGATCTATGTCTTAATTTTTCTAAGTACTGTTCAAATTCTTAAAGAAAGCATATCAGTTAGACTAAAAAATTAATTTGATTATAAAGTTAATAATAGTATTTTTGATTGTAATATATAATGATTTATTTTTCAGTATTATCTGGTGTAATACAATTTGAAGGCAGTATTATAGGGCTTTTATAAAGTTTGAACCTTAAATGTCCATATCATATTAATTTTCCCAGAATTTCTTATTACATTTTTTTTTTTTGCAAAACAGAATCGAACATTTTAAAATTTTTTAAAAAATTTTGAATTAAAAAAATGTAATAAATAATTTTGTTAGTAAATTTTATATTTTCTTTTGATATTTTATTGTAAAACTGGTAAATGTTTGAGTAGCATTATATAAGAATTTTCATTATTAGTATGGTTATTTTAAGGATTGTACAAATTTGTCACTTTCTATCCTTGGCAAAAACCATTTCTTCACTTGTTGCTTATAATTTTTAGAAATTCTTCTTTTTCATTATATATAATTTTATCGTGCAGTATCTAATCACTAATTAAATATAATTAATAATAGACTTACTGTTAATTCTATTAGAATTGCTTTAAACTGCATAGAATAGTGAAAAATAATTGATTTAAAAATGGTATTCTTTCAAAATTGCTTGAAATTCTTGTATACTGTGAAGTTATATATTTTTGAGTTAGTACTAAAAAAAATGTTTTTATTATTAGATATATTTGGAGATTTTTTTACCTAGAAAATATTGTTTTGTAATTCACTATAGATATATTTATTTTCTTTGTTTTTTAAAATATTGCATTATTTTGGAATGATTTTATATGCATACTTTTTGTCACCTTGATTATAAATTTTCAAAGTTTACATTGTATATATTGGTTTCTATGAATTTGTATGTGAATACTTATATTATCAATGAATTTTAAAATTTAAGCTTTATTTATGTGTTAGTTATGGTTGGGTGAAATTCAAAAGAGCTGTAATTTTTATATAGTCCCTCCATTTTCTGTACATGTGTTGAAATTCTTTTTGATGTATATTTATGAAATAAAATTTTAAATCTTTTTTCTTACCTTACTTAGATGATTTGAATCTTTTAAAAAAGCAATGAAAATGAAGAAACTATTCCATTCATTTTAAGTACAATGATACGTAAAAAATAAACTCTCTAATCAAACTTATTTATTTTTTAGAAAAATCAAAAGGGAAATTTGTGCAACTACTCAAATTAAGTTTTGGGATAAATTATTACATATATATACAACTTTTTTTTTTCTCACATGGTCTCCATAATTTTGAAAAAGCACAATCATCCAAGAAAAAGTTGCCTTTTAAAAATTTTTTTACAAGGCTATATATTTATTCTAAGATGATTTAGACTCATTGATAATTATTCAAAAGGATGAGGGAGAAATTCTTTAATTCACTGCAAGTCAATTTCTGATTGCCTTAAAACATGTCGCAAGTCTTGCACTCATGATGAAAATAAACATTAATATAAATATTAATGTTTAAAAATGTTTTAAACATTGATCCAAATATAGAATGTACTATAAAATTTTAGCAATATCTTAATATTCATTTACTATAATATTCATATAATATACTATAATATTAACTTTCTTAATATTCATTCTCTACATATAGAATTTGAAAAAAAATGATCAAATTTTTTGATTAAAATAACATCTGATCTATATAGCAAAATATATTTTTTGAAAACAATCATTACCATTCGAGAATCTTCATGAGATTCAAAAGATAACAAGTAAAGTAGATCTTTCTAATGAGTGTTATGATTTTGATTCATCTTGTCTTCAACTATTTCACTTGTCAATTAATAGCATCAAATAATATTATTGCTAGTATTTTTCATTTGTTTATGCTTTCCAAGTATGTAAATGCAAATACACATTTAAAATTAATATAGTCAACTTTTCATCACACTTTGCACAGTGTTTTGAATTAAAGTTCTTTATTTTATCTTGTATTTTCTCAGTTTGACTGATGAGTTAGGATTACGTCCTAATAGCTTGATAACTAATTAGCCACAACATTAGCATTATCATAATGCTAATGTCCATAATTTGATAAAGCCATTATTAAAATTGAGTTAGGGAAAGAGCTATCTGAAACTCGCTTGGAAGTAATCAATGCTGAAAAACCGAAAAGGAATCTAATAGAGCACATGAACTTAGGAAATTTGAGATGGAATCAAGGTTAAAATTGATAAGTTATAGTTCTGTATCTTTGACTCGTACAAAAAATATCTTCTTGTAATTGGTGAATCGTTATGATATTAATAACGATGAGTGTTTCAAATTTTATTTGAGAGGTAGATAACAAGGATCCAAGTTCCGAATAATCTATAGACAAACATTTTTAAGTACACAAAAAAGGATCATGTGCCTCCTGGCATGAGTTTGCTTTAGAATTCCAAAGTTTTTAGGAGAATGGATATGTGGTTAAGATGATGTTATATCCGTGGCAGGATCAAATCAAATAGTACCAAGGGCCCAGATGACTGTTCTGCCAATCTCTTCAATATTGTCTACATAGAGATTTGTTGACGAAAAGAGAACCCCTATTTTTTGCAGAGCAGCAAGAATAGCTAGACAGTAAAAAATATGAGCAGATGTCAACTCTGGATCTAAACAGTTATCGCGCGCGCGCAATTCCTATAAGATCTACCATCCCTATCAAACTGTATTCCTCTGTAACGACCTGTTCTTAGCCTAGCAATAGTTTTTGTTATAAGGCGGTCTCCACTATTACAAATTTGATGCTTTACAGGAATTGACTTCTCAATTTGAAAATTGTGACAGCATTTGCCTCTAATAAAGTAATGTCGACTAAGTTGTCATTATTTAGATTTCTAGCTTCTTTCGCCAGTCTATATATATATATATATATATATCTGCGCGTTCATTGCCTGCAATGTCAACACGTGCAGGTAACCATCGGAGGAATCAGACTTTATCTAACTCTTGCAGGCTAAACAGGCGAGAGCAGATCTCTTCAGTAATCCTCGAACCTCCATTTAGAATTGCCTGGGGTGCGGTTAAGAGATGTCAAATTTTTTGAAATTAAAAATAACTTTTTTTCTCATGGCAATTAAAACAAAAGATACTTTCAAACATTTTTATTCACTTTAGTTGACAAATTAGTTGAATATCCCACAAGCAGTGCCGGTTTAAGCTCAATTCGGGCCCTGGGCGCAGAAGACCTACGGGCCCCCTTGGCACTGGTGGATCGAAGTTTATAGCCAAAAATCTGGTTATTTTCAGCTTATGCGGGCGCCCAATGGATAAACCGACACTGCTCACTCAGGACATTTCAAAGAAATGAATCAAAACACTAACGCTGTGTGAAAAACAAAAACTGTTAAAAAAAAAGATCCAACATCCAACCGATCGTAGATTTATTACATAAGATCTATAAATATAATAATAATAAAGATGAGTATTATATAATTCGATAATTTCGTCGTTATTCCTTTAAATTATTTGGTGGTAAATCTTCAGATTGTAGCAATAAAAAGGCCTCAAATGCGAAAAGTACAATAGAATAACGTTCATGTGATCAAACAAATATTAATCTTTAATCATAAATGTTGAGAATTGTAGCGATAAAATTGAAAAAATAATTCTAATTATTGGAGGTAAAACGAAGTTAAGGCTGTCTTCGGTAAAAGTACGAGACTAAACGCGAAGCCCATTTTCAAGACAGAAATGCCTCAATTTCCATGGAAATTTGCAATATTATAACTCATACCTCTGTTAACAATGTAGTATTTTTAAAAATGCCAAAATATTCCATGAATACTTTCTTTTTTGTTATAATACATGAAGGCATCTTTATATATATAGCCAGTGGCGCACACAAGGGGGGGCCGGACCCCCCCAAAGCCCTTGATTTTTTCCGATTGATTATAATTCTAAGCTTATTGTACGCAAAATTTAATTAAGTATTTGTTATTAATGATTAATTTTATTAATTAATGCTAATTATTAATTCAATAATTAGTTTTTTACTGTGTTGCGCTACTGTCTATAGCCCATTTAACATTACGGTATAGGATAAAAGCGCGAAACACATTTATACGAGAAAAAATGAATAAACTCTGTTAAAAACGGGAAGTATGATAAAAAATTCTGCTCTCTAAAGGATAGTGAAGCCAGAATATCATATTAATGTTTCATTTCTTTTATATCTGAAAAAATGTTCCAAATTCTGGTCCTATTTTTTAACATTAACCGAAGACAGCCTTTATGTTTTAATAGATACGGGCTCAGAAAAAAAGATAACTTTTGATGCGTTATACTAAAATATCGGTGAGCCAAAATTCCTTGAACAGTATTTCAGTATCGAAAATATCTACATTCTTCTCGCGCGCGATTTTCTGTTTCTCCTTTTTTTTTCATTCTAAAATTTGATTTCTTACATACTCTGTTGAAACCGGCATCTATATATTCTTAAAACATTGTGCTCTAAAACTATCAGTGGCAATGATATCAAAAAATTAAACTTCTCAATAAATGAGAAGGCTGCTACGTCTCTGATAAAAGAAATAATTTGTGTTAAAGGAAACATAAAAATAAGTAATGCAATAAACAGTCCCTTGTGCTTGTTAATCTTATTATATAAAGGGTGTTTTTCTTAGAGGTATAGAACTTTAAATTGCAATAAAACAACGATGTATTATTCGATTGACATGAATTTTTTTTATTCGAAAGATAATCTTGTGGCATTACATTTTAAATATGATCAAGCAAGGCGTAGATTCGTCGAATGGGCCCAAAACGAGATTGCCGTTGTTCCCGATTTTCATAAGCGAATTTTGCTTAGCGATGAAGCGCACTTCTGGTTGAATGGCTACGTCAACCAACAAAACTGCCGCATTTGGAGTGAAGCTAATCCACAAGTGTATGTCGAAACACCGTTACATCCAGAAAAACTGACTGTTTGGTGCGCTTTATGGGCCGGTGGAATCCTTCTTCAAAAACGATGAAGGCCACAACGTTACAGTCAATGGGGATCGGTATAGAGCCATGATTACTAACTTTTTCATTCCTGAATTGAACAATCATGATGTCCAGGAGCTGTGGTTCCAACAAGACGGCGCAACATGTCACACAGCTCGTGCGACAATCGATTGATTGAAAGACACGTTTGGTGACCGCCTAATTTCACATTTTGGACCTGTGAATTGGCCTCCAAGATCTTGTGATTTAACACCGCTAGACTATTTTCCGTGGGGCTATGTAAAGTCATTGGTCTATGCGGATAAGCCACAAACGCTTGACCATTTGGACCATGGCCGTGTTATTGCCGATATACGGCCACAAATGTCGGAAAAAGTCATCGAAAATTGGACGTCCAGATTGGACTACATCCGAGCCAGCCGTGGCAGTCCTATGCCAGAAATCATATTTAAAATGTTATGCCACAAGATTATCTTTCGAATAAAAAAAATTCATGTCAATCGAATAATACATCGTAGTTTTATTGCAATTTAAAGTTCTATACCTCTAAAAAAAACACCCTTTATGTTGAAACTTGTGTAGGGCTCGAGGTGGGAATGAAATTTGTTATGTTTACAAATCTTTCATTAGTAACTTTCTCCCCATCTCGGAGCGGGGTCACAATGGACATTCCTTTCAGCCATACGATGTCCGGTGTCAGCTATCCAAAAGGATGAGTGAGTGAGTGAATATTAACGTCGCACTGTTCAGCTACATGAGAGCTTTTAGCGACGGACCTCATAATTTTGAACCATGGTGAAGTGACGTGGACGACACCCGAGCTGGCACCCCTTCTCCTAACTACCACACCAACGGGAGGACGCGTTTCAGCTCTCGATAGATTTAGCGTGCATCGCTGCCCTACACGGCGGGTCTTTAGTGGTTCTGGGCTCGAACTCGTTACAAGACCAGCCACGATCCGATACCTATACCACTCGGCTACCGCTGCCACTATCCAAAAGGGAACAGGGCTAATAAGAGTTTTTGATTGGTATAGAGCCCTAGGAGATGTTTTATTTTAGCCTTGAGTGTAGTTACTACCAGTTAAAATAAACGCTTGTGATCCCCAGCTTCATTTATATATATAGTTTCATTATAATTATTATGCTGCCTTTTTGTTCGCAAGAATTATTCAAGTTTTATAAGTGGGTATCTATGTGTGAACAATTTATCTTTTCTTTTATTTATTTTTTACTTTTGAGAGAGGGGTGGCAAAACTTCTAGAGCCGGCTCTGTTTTCAGCCTCTATCAACTGACGAGGACAACACTTGATCTAGCTCCTCCTCTTCAAATTACCACAGCATACCCATGGAAAGACTGCGCCTCGACAGATTTAACGGGCATCAGCCCCTCCACACTGGTGGGCGTGGTTGCCTAAAAGTTATGGTCATGAACTCGTGGCCGATGGTCACGGGTTCCAGTCCTGATGCCATTGAAGACCCGCAGTGTTGAAGGGACTGATGTTCGTTAAATTTGTTGAACTCAAAGTGCAAAAGTTTGGAGAAGTGGGTGCCATCTCAAGTGTCATCCACGTTACTTGACTGAGGTTCAAAATTACGAGGTCCACGTTGCCAATAGCTCCCGTGTTGCTTTATAGTGCAAAATGGCTATAACTCTTCGCCCTTCTACACTTGAGCCGGCACGAGGCTCGATCACATGACACGCCGGCCACGCGTCTATGACCATGACCACTAGGCTACCGCTACGTTCACGACTTCATTGCATAGAAAATATCGAGGATCAAATACGAAATAATTAACAAGGAATTATTCAAAATAGCTGCTCAGATTACACCGCCCTCGTAGTAGTATCGACGAAGTTTGTTGGAGATTAAATAAAGTAATTAAATGAAAATTTACGTTATCACTTTATCGAGTGAGTGAGTGGATATTAACGTCGAACTGTTCAGCTACACGAGGGCTTTTGGCGACAGACCTCGTAATTTTGAGCCCTGATCAATTGACGAGGACGACAACCTGAGCTAGCATCTCTCTCTCCCAACTACCACACCGCACCAACGGGAGAAATTTCGAGCTCTCGACAGATTTAACGTGCATACTTCCCCTACACGGCGGGTCTTTAGTGGTACTGGGCTCAAACTCGTGACAAGCCAGCCACGATCGGATACCTTGACCAATAGGCTACCGCGGCCACATCACTTTATCGAAGACTTTCTGAAAATTCAACAGTTTTCACTTGCCTTGATTTGAAAGATGGAATTCTTCATGACGACGTTGAGGAAAAAAAGGAAAATCCGCAGCTTTCGTTACACATAACAAAAGGTACGAATTTTCAAATTTTACTTTTTTTTTATTTATGTGCTTCACAAATAGTTTTTCTAAGATTCCCCTGTAATGTGTTTAAAGATTTATAACACGATAAATACTGTGTTAGTGTATTTAGATGATGTTATTGTTCCATCAGAAAACGCGAAAGAGTAAATCGAGAAATTAACGAGTGTCTTTAATGTTTTTTCGAAAGATGAACTCGAACTGAGTTTGAAGAAGCGTCAATTTTTGAAGACAAAATTATTATTATATTATTACCTAATTACTCCTGACAAAACTTCGGCTGCTTGAAAATATTAAATACCTATAAAACAAGTGCACTTTTTTAGCACAAATTATTCCCAGCTTCTAAAAATTTATTTTCCAATACACTTTAATCACTAAACCATGAAGTGATTTACTTTGCGAAGGATCTGAAATTAAATTTGACCCTGAGAAAATCTGATCATTTTGTAAATTAAGGTATCCGACTACATTCAGAACCGTGATTTTCCAAAAGCGTATAAATGGATAATATTTATGATATTTAGTGTCACTTAGATTAAAAAACGTATATAAAATTGTTTTAAAAATATTATTACAATAAATTATTTAAGTACAATATTTTGACAAAAAATGAACATAGAATGACCCATTTTCAAAATAGTCTCCTTTTATGAAAAAGGTTTCTATTCTAATAATATGTTGCCTGTATGTAGCTCAGACCTCTCTACAGAGGCTGAATTAGAATTTTTGAAATATATAACTTAGAAGTGGGTTTATCCATGTATTACGACAACAGAGGCGAGAAATTTTAAGAAAAAAATGCCGATAATTATTTCAATGGGTTGTAACTCTGAAAATAATGTGAATTTTTCAAAAAAAAATCGTTCAGACTCTCTGGAGAGAAGTCTTTACTTTATATAAGCAAAATATTATTATTTTAGAAGCATTTTTTATAAAAGGAGAACATTTTGAAAAAAGGTTATTCTAAGTTAATTTTTTGCCAAAATATTGTATTCAAACAATTCTTTTTGTCAAAATGTCCTTAAAAGAATTTTATACATGTATTCTAATCTAAGTGACACTAAATATAACGAAAATTATCCATTTATGCGCTTTTTTAAAATCACGGTTCCGAACGTAGTCGGATTCCTTAAAGACCCTTTCGTCATTGAAACCAGTTTTACACATTTTCACTCTGAGATAGTTTTTAGAGTTATATACAAATGCAAGCAGCCATGGGTTAAAAACCAAGAGTTATTCTTCTTGACGTAGAGACAGCCGTTTTTATCCTCTCCGGAGCCCTCAGCACTTCAATAGCTACGCCCTCTCCTTCAGTTCTTACTTTTCCTGTTTTATTTCGAGAGGGATTTTCCCTTAACTTTCTATCTCTTTTCCCTTTCTTTGTTTTTGCTATTTGAATAGTATTTCCGTTATCCACCACTTATGGACCCACCATATTATGGACTGATAGTCGTAAGGAAAGAATAGTGGTATGATTTGGCTACTCTAGTTCATTTCTTACTTTTCGGCATCACGGACCACCCACCCTTTTGTAAACTAGTACAGTTGTTGTCGTTACCAATGCTACCTGATCGGCGAAGCCTTGATCAAGGCCAACGAAATTCATCAAGACGAAGGGCTAAGTGACGCCTGTCGTTTCCGTAGCTTTGAGCACCATACAGGTGACAGAACGATTTAGCTCGGTTTCACCCCAATTTAGAGGGAGAACACCCTGGGGGAGGTCAGGGGCCTCCCACCAACCTCACGAGAGGACTTGCGGCTCGACGGCTATTTAAAGTACCCCATGCCGCGAAGGCTCTATACATTTACAAACATCCATGTCTTCTCCGTGATTCAAACCCTGTCCCAATGGCACAGCAGTCAGCGTCGCTAACCACTATACCGAATGGGCGATCACGAGAGGACTTGCGGCTCGACGGCTATTTAAAGTACCCCATGCCGCGAAGGCTCTATACATTTACAAACATCCATGTCTTCTCCGTGATTCAAACCCTGTCCCAATGGCACAGCAGTCAGCGTCGCTAATCACTATACCGAATGGGCAATCACGAGAGGACTTGCGGCTCGACGGCTATTTAAAGTACCCCATGCCGCGAAGGCTCTATACATTTACAAACATCCATGTCTTCTCCGTGATTCAAACCCTGTCCCAATGGCACAGCAGTCAGCGTCGCTAATCACTATACCGAATGGGCGACACTAGTACAGTAAATTATCCATGATTCAAAAATGGCACCAGTCAGCGTTGCAATTAGAATGGGCGTCACAGAACAGCGGTAAACTTGTTTTTCCGCCGGTCGCTAATCACTATACCGAATGTGACAAATACTTCACGCGGGCGCAACATGAGGAGTAATGGGGGGGAGACACTGTAAGACCGAGGACTTTTAAAAAGTAGAAAATTGATCAAAGTGTTAATTGCTTTGTATTTTATTTATAAACTATATTAAGCTCCATCAAACTCAATTCCCCCAAAATAGGTTTCATCCATGTTTTACCCTGTTAAAGAATAATATCGATTTCCTTTCATCAATTATCCCAAGCGCCCCCTCCCTTCCAAATATAGTTCGAGCCCAGTACCACTAAAGACCCGCCGTGTAGTTCAGCGATGCACGTTAAATCTGTCGAGAGCTGAAACGTCCTCCCGTTGGTGTGGTGTGGTAGTTAGGAGAGAGGATGCCAGCTCAGGTGTCATCCACGTCACTTGACTACGGTTCAAAATTACGTGGTCCGTTGCCAAAAGCCCTCGTGCAGCTGAACAGTGCGACGTTAATAATTCAATCAATCCCCTCCAAATATTTTGTTGCTGTTGCAAAGATTTTTTTTAAGAAAGCCAATCTATTTCGTCTTGAAAGAGACCCTGAGAAAAAAAGGAACAATTAAAAGTTTTGCGATTAGTGGTATAGTGACGAGCAAAATTATATATATATTAAATATAGCATTTTCACGACAAATCAAACAAGTTTTTGATCCATGTTTGTTTTTCTCTACGAAATAAACAAGAGCCCAGTCGTCTTGAAATAACATATATTCTTTAGATATTTTTTACTTGGAAGACGTGAGGGTTAGCTAAAAATTTATTTTTACCCATAAAATGGTTGCTATTCCACTGTTATTTAACAGTAACCGTTATAATTACAAAAAATAATTATCCCACAATTCGTACCATCACGACATCGATAGTAAAATTGATATATGGGATTGCTTGATTGATAACATTTCTAGCTAAATTTTTAATACATTGCTCTTAAATAATTGAATTTGTTAGTGCAACGCGCCATGACCTGGCCACTCAGAAAGGGCCGTTGGATCACATGTGGCCCGTGGGCCACAGGTTAAGTATCACTGGTTATAGAGTATACATTATTGTATGAACTGCTTTTAACTTGTTAATTATCATCTTTTTCATCGGTTATCGCTTTATTATCTTTTACTTTTTGACGTCCTTATTCTTTGTTGAGTCACTGTCATTGTACTTGTACAACGAAGATTTTCTTCGAAAAACGAATGATTTTTTTTGAGAAATTCCTTAATAACCTTATTGTAATCAATTTTTTATTGCATTATCATTTCGAGTGCATAGCAGCATCAAACTGTTAAGCTTTTTATTTTCCATTGTAGATCTCATTTTAGTCTTTACTCTCTTGAGGGTTAAAATGTTTCTCTCACTATTCGTTCGGTGGTGGAACGTTCGCTCTGTAATTAAAAAATTTTTTCTCTTTTTTTCACCCTCCAAGTTTTTGCACCTGCAAATTTTTTGCGCCCTAGGCTAGTCCCTAAGCGGAAAAGCGACCCTGCGTAGCACTGGCGTAGCAAGCTCTGAGGGGGCCCTGTATCAAAATTCCTTTGGGGCCCTTTTTTAGATGTGGGAGCCCTGTTAGTGGGGCTGTAGTTACACATGTTGGAAGCCCCTGTAGTTTGGGGGCCCCGTATCATTTATACGGCTGATACGGTGGCAGCTACGCCCCTGCTGCGTAGAGAACTTACAAAAAGTCCAGACTGCATTAGATACATTCTGGGTAATCGAACGTAAGCGCAGCGAGTGTGTTTTACACTTTTAATTAATGGAACATCTATGTGCATATTGTTATAAATTTTTATATTTTAAACTGAGAAGCACCTGTCGCCACTTTATTAACTTAAGACTATGTTTATTCGTCTGATAAAGGAGTACTAATTTGTGATATCACATATATTTATTGATTGTTCACTTGGAAGCAACATGAGGAATATTGGGGCCCATCCTAACCTCGTTCTTTTGAAGCAAGATCAGTGTCCTCGCAAGAGGGCCGATGCTTGTTAAATCTATAAGGTTCAAAACCCTGACAACGTGTGGAGCGGAAGTTTGGAGAGTGGGATACTAGTTCAGGTGTCCTCAACCATGGTTCAGAATTACAATGTTTGTGGGTATTCACCCTTGTGTTACTTGGTAGTAGAACGTTAATAAACAAGTAATCAATTGAGACAAGATCTCGGCTTACACTGGCACCACTACCGATATAAGCTCAATTTTGGCCCTGGGTGCAGAAGATCTACGGGCCCCCTTGTCACTGGCGGAACGCCATTTATAACCAGAAAACCTGTAAAGTCCAGCTTATCTGGGTCCTTTCGAGCCCTTCCGGGTCCCTGGGCGCCCGCCCTAAGTGCCCAATGGATAAATTGGCACTGACTGGCACTCTACTTACTATTACAATGTGTCAATGTAAAGAATTAAAGCCTTGACAGATTTAATGGGTTTACACACGATGGATCTTGAATGGAATCGAAACTCGAATATTGGGCTCGGTTGAAAAACTTTCGCAAAGAGTTCATGACCATGAACACGCAATCACCACGACCATAAGGCTTACGGAATGCAGCAATTCTCATAAAGGTGAAAGTGTTTATTAAAGTCAACCTTTTAGGCAACACAAGAGTTATTGGGGACAGACCTCGTGATTTTGAACCAAGAGACGAGGACGACATCTGAGCTAGCAACCTCCTCTCCGAACTGCCACACCTCGCCAATGGAGGACTTTAAACCACGACAGATTTTACGTCATCAGCCGCTTTACATGGTCTGTCTACAGTGGCACTAAGACTTAAACTCGTGACCATGACCATCAGGATGGCCATTAAGACCTACAGCAATGCTTATAAAGTAGTAGCAAATGAGTTTTCAGCTACTGCGACCACATCAAAGAAAGAACAATTCTATTAAAACGAAAAGTATATTTGTCATTTTCTCATAAAAGAAATGCCTGTAGTTGCTTGAGGAAATAGTATTAAAAATGGCTTTTGTACATATAATTTTAAGTAGAAAAAAATTTGGTGAAAAATCCATCAGTATTTGTGGTTTCTACTAATTTTAAGTTCAATTACATGATCTTGTGTAGTCACACACGGTTTAGAATATAAAAAAACATTTACATTTAAACCAAGGCGTAGCTAGTCCTGAGTGGGCCCTGTATCAAAATTGCTTACGGGCCCTTTTTTGGAAAAGAAATAAAGACACCTTTTTCAAATTGTCAGAATGTTGCACTTTTTGGGGCTCCTGTAACTTCTGAGCCCCGTATCACTGATACGGCAGTAGCTACGCCCCTGCATTTAAAATGACCTTAAGGAATACCTACACATTAAATTTTAACCAAAATTAAGTACATTAATTTTATAAAAAGATCGTTGTAAGCTTACTAAATGAAAAAAAAATCTGTTGCTTTATGATTTTGAAATGTTTCTTTTTATTTTAAAATTTTTTAAACACATTAGATTTTGAGTTTTTCATAATTTAGATAAATAAAATTATATGTCGTACAGAAATATAATCGGGTGTTTGAAAATATTTATGAATAAATGAGGCTTTGCTTGTGTGGAAATAAAAAATTTTATTGTCAATGCTTTAAATAAAACTTGCGAAATTATTTGTTATTTTTTTTGCTTTTATTTACGAATGTACCGAAGCTATCGCGACAGTCAAAACAAATTGGAGCAATCCCGTGATCAAGAAAATTATAGTTCAGTTTTTCAATAACCAGAATCCCATAAACTTCACTTTTTCCAATAATGACCGTCGTAAAACATATAATGGATTATAAACTTTGAACCTTGATAGAAGTTTATGATAAAAGTTTGTCGATTTTTTTCTTCGAGAGAAATTCGAAAGGTGAAACGAAGTCTTATGAAATTTGCAGCGTTATACCTAATATACTAGATTAAAATTTGACTATTTTATGACCCCAAAATGTATATATGATAATAAAGTAAAATTGTCATTGTCAAATAACCTGTTCATTATTTTTTTAGATTAACTGAAAATGTAAAAATTAGTTCAATTCGCTGCAAGAATACTGAATATGATTTGTAATGGGTTCTCTTCAGGTGCTTCTTTGTGTCCGGTGTAGCCTGGTGATTCTAGTCACGAATTTGTGGACGACGTTTCACGGGTTCGAATCTTGGTGCCACTGAAGACTCGGCGTGTAAGAGGAACTGATGCATGTTAAATCTGTCGAGGCTCAATGTCTTCCCATGGATGGGGTAGTCTGCAGAGGGGAAGGGGGAGTTCAGGTATCATCCTCGTCACTTGACCGAGGATCAAATTTACGAGGCCCTCGTATTGCTGAAAAGTGCGAGGGTCCTCTTCTATTAATCTTTATTGGGAAGTACACATTTAATGGATACTATTTTATTTGAGAACCTCTTTCTGTAAAGGAGCCATGACTTATGTAAATGAAAGGGGCTATTTAATGTTAAGTGAATGGAGTTCGAGGAAGATTACCCGTTTAGGTTACATGCAAATTAAAGTTGAGGGATACTCCATTCGGGGCGTCACTCAATGTTTTAGACGTAATAATTCCTTTCATACGACAGTCAATTGCCATCAAATTCCACGTTGCCTGAAGTGCGGTAAAGGTCACCTTACGAAAGAATGCGAGATAAAAGAAAATCAGAAGAATCCCTTCTACATAAATTGCAAAGCCTACGGGCATACTGCCAGTTATACTAAATGTCCCAAATTTCCAAAGCCAAAGAAAGGAACCCCCATAAATTTAAATAAAAATAATTTCTCTAGCAACAATGTTATTGAAGGACTTTCCTTTGCTGATATTGTTAGCGGAAATAAAGATAATTTAAAATCCTCAAACTCAAATGAAAATAATAGTAAAACAAAACAAAGTCAATCCCATGATTCATCTGCCCCTGAAACAAATATATTTCAGAAATTTCTAGTTTAATCGAACTTTTTAAAATTCTTTCCTATCTTGTTTTAAAAAATGCCAAAGTTACTGCAACTACTCCCAGCTTTTAAAGCATCCAAAGATGACAGGAAAAAAGCTTTTCTACCTGTAGAATCCTCTCTTTGATGATTAATTCTTTAATTTTTCTCTTTCTAATTTTAATTTCTCCGTTTCAGTATTTTTATCTCAATAGTTACATTTTTTCTGTAAGAAGGACAGTCTCCGCAAGCTTACTCTACAACCAATAGCAATGCTTAATCCCAACAGCCGAAACCAGCTACCCCATTGATCCTTGCCTTAATGAAGCCACTTCTCCCCCAACAAGCCAAGCTAACACCAGCAATATCGTAGTTTCAAGATAGAGAGCGGAGGATCGAGTCATCGATCCAGTCTCCTGTGAAGTTCAACTTACTTACTAGTTCGAGGAGAAAGAAGACAGTAAGATATTGTTGGTTCTATATATTTTGAATTACATCTTGAGTTATCAGCAGATCTTGGCATAGGACTTGGTGCCTTGTTATCAGAGTTGAGGGTGGATAAGCCATGCGTCTGCATTTCTTCATCTATGCTTGATAAGTGCATTTTATAATTGTTATCAATTATTAGGGATAACTCGCTCCTTTTAACTATTTGCAACCATATTTGCAATTAATTGGAATGTGAAGTTTATTGTGTGTGTGTTTGTTTAGAGATACCTCTTCCTTCGGTTGTCCTTCACTCAAACACGTAAGGAGGGTCGCTACAGATTGGCGGTCTAAATATATGTTGGTCAAGTGGATTTGGTTCAAATGTTAGATGGTAATATGTGATGATATTAACCTCGCAACACTCCAATAGTTCTCTAAGCATTAATTTTTGTTTCACCCATGAACATTTTTAGTTTAAACAACAGAAAGTTTTTCTACTCGTATTTCCGAAAGTGTTTCAAGTTTCAGCGCGTTTTTTTTTTAAAAAACTGAACTCGTACAAATGGTAAAAGCCTGATGGTTTTTCTAGAAAAAAATTTAGAATTTTTTAATGTGAGGTAAGGTATAATAAAAAGTGTTCATTCATCCTTTTATCCTTTTTTTTTAAATCCCATTCTTATTTTTTAATGAAATTCATGTACTTTGCCGCTTACGAAGGTTCAATTAAAAATAAACACAGGCGCGCCAAAGAAGGCAGTCAACCGTGCCTTATGTCGTGACTTGCGATTTTTTAAATATTATGACTTGTGAGATTTGTTAGGATCTTTTTTTAAATTTAGTTTTCAGCATTTTTTGCTAATAAACTCACTATTGTAATAGGTCGAAGATTTTGACAATTAAGATGATGAAAATAAAGATGAAACTGTCATCTATTATTTCTAGATGAAGAAATGATAGAGACGAGACTTTAATCAAACTAAATATTTAAATTTTTTTGTCATGTATATTCATGCCAGGGCAATAGATTAAAAAATAAGGACTGATAACAAAAACACAGTTTGAAGATGGATGCATTTATTTCCGCAATGTTTCCTTTAGTTTCATTTACCTGTGATGTCGGAAATTGATTTTAACTAAGTTTTGTGAACTATTTACACATGAAAATCAACCACAAATCTACTATAGATTAGAACAGAGGTTCCCAAAGAGGTCTATATGGACCTCTAGAGGTCAATGACGACTTGCAAGGGGTCCACGTAAGCGAAAAAATAATTTATTTCGAATGTCTGCTTGTGGAAGAGAATTCCATATTCGTCTTTTGAAGCTGCAGGACGCGGATCACGAGCGAGACGTCAAGCAACCAAATCCCACACGTGCTCAATAGGCGACATATCCGGCGAATAAGCAGGCCAAGGAAGAAGTTGCATGCGTTGGGCTGAACAGTAGTCTAAAACAGTCTTTGCAACATGTGGGCGTGTTTTATTCTGCTGAAAGATAGCTCCAGCGATGCATTAAAGGAAGGGAACGACTTCGGGCTGTAGCACTTCACGGACGTACCTGTTGCTCTATTGAGGTTACCCTCAATTCGTAGCAAATTGGATCGTTCACGATACGAAATCGCACCCCAAAACCATAACTCCGGGTGTTAGGCCACTATGCCGTTCGATAACGCACTCTGGAAGGCAGTGTTCACCGGCATAGTGTCTAAAACGAATGCGGCCATCATGGTCCGACAAATTGAAGCGTGATTCCTCTGAAAAGACAAGTTGGTGCCAATCAGGCTTGTGCTCATGAGACTATTGCAGACGCAGCCGTTGATGGTTTGCCGTGAGGGGTATCCTGTATAAAGGCACCCTTGCACGCAACCATGGTGCAGCAGACGTCGATGAATTGACGAAACCGACGTTAGTACACCTGTAGCAGTAGACAAACGTGATGCCAATTGCCAGGAGGAAGCTGTATGGTCATTCACAGCCATGCAGAGAAGTGTCGATCGTCGCGCGCTGACGTCGCCATCCCTCGTCCACTGCCAGTTTTTCGGTGCTCGTCGGTCCACTGCTTCCAAACTCGCATCACTGTGGAACTGTTCCAATGCACACGAGCTCCTATTGCGTGATAGGAAAATCCTCCCCCGTTCAAACTCCGTAAGTTGTTGGAATTTTTCCTTATTTCGTCGTGGAGGCATACTTTGGTCTTACTAAACGTTCGCCACATCAGATAATCATAAACTATTTTCAACGTCCAGGTACAGCCCTCTTTTTATACGCTTTCGGTATCAGTTCAAAGGGCGCTGCGCACGCCACGCATGAGCGGTGGCTCTGAAACTTTACTATTTTACGTAACATCCTGTAATTGCTATTTGCTGCGAAGTCCATTGAATTCTGATGATTCCTTCAAGGTGTTGTATTTTTTTACAAACAGCAGTGTAGCTACACGCAGGGACGTCTTCAGACTTTTTGAGGCCCTGGCCCCTATGCAAAAGTAGGCCTTACTGGAAATCTTTAAAAGTATAAAGTACATAGCATGTATTGTCTAATACTCGTACAAACGGTAATTTGAAGTAAATAATTGTGCACGACTCACAAACCGGCTCGTCCGATGGCCGCAATTCGAATAAATAAGTTGAATGGTTGCTTATGGTATTAGGCCTAGACCTAGGCAATGTGGTCATCACATAATACTACAGTCTTACCACTTTTGCCAGTTGACACGCATTTTGAAATTCCCTGTTTTTCGGAGAATATGTACGGGAATAATATGTGACCATTAAAATTATCCGGATCGTGATCTTACAGAGTCGAGAACGAAACGATGTCCAGTTGCCCCATTCCTTAAGACGACACTGGCTACAAGAGAACAGTTAATAAAGGACCGCTTAGCTATGATCCGTGGTGAAAGAACACAGACGACACCTGAGTTGGTACTCTTATATTTAAATACCACGCGAGGATTTAAAATCCCAGTTCCATTAAAAAAGTAAAAGATTATGTTCTATTCCGCACTTGTTTTTGGTGAAATAGGAATTCGACCTCTATATAACACTGCTATTCTCAACTTCAACCATTTGGCTATCATAGCGTTCTAAAGGGTGTTTTTTTAGAGGTATAGAACTTTAAATTGCAATAAAACAACGATGTATTATTCGATTGACATGAATTTTTTTTATTCGAAAGATAATCTTGTGGCATTACTTTTTAAATATGATTTCTGACATAGGACTGCCACGGCTGGCTCGGATGTAGCCCAATCTGGACGTCCAATTTTCGATGACTTTTTCCAACATTTGTGGCCGTATATCGGCAATAACACGGCGAATGTTGTCTTCCAAATGGTCAAGCGCTTGTGGCTTATCCGCATAGACCAATGACATTACATAGCCCCACAGAAAATAGTCTAGCGGTGTTAAATCACAAGATCTTGGAGGCCAATTCACAGGTCCAAAACGTGAAATTAGGCGGTCACCAAACGAGTCTTTCAATAAATCGATTGTGGCACGAGCTGTGTGACATGTTGCGCCATCTTGTTGGAACCCCAGCTCCTGGACATCATGATTGTTCAATTCAGGAATGAAAAAGTTAGTAATCATGGCTCTATACCGATCACCATGGACTGTAACGTTGTGGCCTTCATCGTTTTGGAAGAAGTACTGACCAATGATTCCACCAGTCCATAAAGCGCACCAAACAGTCAGTTTTTCTGGATGTAACGGTGTTTCGACATACACTTGTGGATTAGCTTCACTCTAAATGCGGCAGTTTTATTTGTTGACGTAGCCATTCAACCAGAAGTGCGCTTCATCGCTAAACAAAATTCGCTTATGAAAATCGGGAACAACGGCAATCTCGTTTTGGACCCATTCGACGAATCTACGCCTTGCTTGATCATATTTAAAATGTAATGCCACAAGATTATTTTTCGAATAAAAAAAATTCATGTCAATCGAATAATACATCGTTGTTTTATTGCAATTTAAAGTTCTATACCTCTAAAAAAACACCCTATATAAGATAAAGCAATCGGAGAATTCTTTCATATTCTTCATTGGATTTCCTTCACCTATGATTGAGTTAACGCGGTGGTTCTTAAATTTTCGATCGCCAACCCTCCTGAAATTGCAGACCCCAAAGATTTTGAACACCCCAATCTCAATAATTTTAAGACTGTTTCTGCTACTTATAGATTCTTAGGACTTCTTTTTTTCTTTATTAGAAAACAATAAGCATCTAATTACATGAAAATATTACAAAATACAGTCGAAACTCCATATAACGAGCCTCTATATTGCGAATTTTTCTATGTAGCCCACATTTTCCTGGAACCTAGAACATTTTACGATTTTCTTCATACACTGCTGGACAATTGCTAAGGACGGATAACACTATCATCCATAGCAACCACAAAATGAAAGGAAGCAAAATGTGGTAAATTAGAATAAGTGCGGGATATTAGTAAGAAGAAGTATGAGTATATATATATATATATATATATATATATATATATATATATATATATATGTGCAATTTTTTTTCCACGTCTGTTCATCACGTGATAGCGTTCATAAGAGCTTTAAAGGTTTTGACGCGTGTGGACAGTTGTTGTTTCAAGTCAAAGTTTTACAGGAAAGATTTAATAGACGAACTTAAAATTTTTGGCATGTCTTCCCGACATCACATAGATGATTTTATGCGTGGCCGAATTATTGGAAAGATCGAAGAAGGGCGAAAAATAACAGATGTTGCCAGAGAGTTCGACATCGCTCACAGCGTTGTTTCACGGCTGTGGAAGTCATTTAAAACTACTGGAATGTGTAGTAGACGGCACGGGGGAGGTTATGTTAGAAGTACGACACCTGCAGAACAGATATATCGTCCTATCAGCAAAAAGGAACAGGCGCACCACAGCTCAGCCGGTGGCAAATCAGTTTCTTGCTGCCTCAGGAAAGCAGATCTCCCGAAAAACTGTTGCCAGACGTTTGAGGGGAGGAGGACTATACGCACGCAGACCTGTTGTGTGTGTCCCATTGACCAGACAGCACCGTACTGCCCGTTTGCAATGGTGTCGTGAGCATCACAATTGGACTGAACAGGACTGGGCATGCGTACTATTCTCAGATGAGAGTAGGTTCAGTCTGTCATCGGATTGTAGACGCCAACTGATCTGGCGCGAGAGTGGTACTGCTTATCGTCCAGAAAATATCCAGGAAAAGGACCGATATCCGACATGCAGTATCATGGTGTGGGCCGGCATCATGATCAATGGCCGCACGCGCCTACATGTGGTTGCGAATGGGACTATGACGGGCCAACGATACATTGATGAAGTTCTACTTCCTCATATGTTCGTCTTTTCCGTGGTGCTGTCGGTGATAAATTTGTTTTTATGGACGACAATGCAACATGTCATCGAACACTCGCTGTTCAGGATTGTCTAGACAGCGAGGGTATTCAACGTCTCGTATGGCCAGCGCATTCTCCAGATCTAAACCCCATTGAAAATGTGTGGGATGCTTTGGGAGGCAAGTTGATGGTCGAAACTCTCCTCCGACACCCTCATCCGTGCACTCACAGAGGAATGGGATAATTTGCCTCAACAGCTGCTGGATAATGTTGTGCAAAGTATGGTACGACGTGTGGAATGTTGCATCACACACTCACGGTGGACATATCTCGTACTGATACCTTTCTTTAAGGTGCCTGCTGACTTTTAGATGCCTTGTTCCATTTCTCCGTACGCAGATCAAATGAACATTTTTTTTCTTTCAGATGTTTCACAGCTTTTGTACTTTCCAGAACAATAAATATTCTTTATTCTAATGTCTGAACAGTGTGGCAACTATATTTTATCCTACTAGGCCTCATGTCTCGCTTAATGTTATGCTACATAGCAATTTGTGATCCGTCCTTAGCAATTGTCCAGCAGTGTATAATACCCTCCCTATAGCGAAGTGCGTTTTCTATATAACGAACTTTTTTCTCCTTGCAACTCAATTTTTTTCCTCCTTATTTTCAAAGTATTTCCGGATATTTCATGTTATTCTCTATTAACACATTTTATGGTGGTCATAAATCTTGAACTGGTTTTATTAGATGCTTAACTCACCGAGAGCAGTGGAATTTTGAAAGTTTCATTCAAGAAGTTGAACTTTTAATCCCCATTGTGCAGTTCACTAGAAACATCTTCCATATCCTCTTTCACCCTCAGTGGAGTTCTAGTTATAAAAAATGTGTATTTAAAATTACTACTATGCTTTAAATTATAGAAAATGTCTTTAGAATTCATTAATTTTAATAGAAAATTATTTTCTTAGTGTCGAAAATACAGTGTATTCCTCGACATTCTTTTGTCTTGTTTTCCTTGCAATTTTTTGTTTTGATGGGTAAGATTTATAAAATAGATATTAATTTACAAAAAGGTGCGAATAATTACTTTTTCTAGTATATAGTGTGTATGAATTTAAAATTTGCTTTGTGTGGTTTATAATGTATTTTGAAAGATGAACCTCTATATAACGAATTTTCCATAAAACAAACTCTTTTTCGGGATTTAGCGACTTCGTTATATAGAAATTCGACTGTAGCTATTTCAAATAAATAATGTAAACTGTATTAATTAAAATTTTTAATGAAAAAGATGGTGCTGCAATTCTTTTATGAATGCTGTTATATGAAGTGTAATATTTGAAATGTGCAGTCTCGATACCGGTGCAACACTTTCCAGTCGGTTTATGTAGTTATTTTCAAAATAAAAAGCCGAGAATGTTCTTTCACATTAAGTAGTTCGGGTGAGTGAGTGAGTGAATATTAACGTCGCACTGTTCAGCTACACGAGGGCTTTTGGTGACGGACCACGTAATTTTGAACCATGGTCAAGTGACGTGGACGACACCTGAGCTGGCACCCTCTCTCCTAACTACCACACCACACCAACGGGAGGACATTTCAGCTCTCGACAGATTTAACGCGCATTACTGCCCTACACGGCGGGTCTTTAGTGGTAATAAAGTAGTTCGGAAAGGCATCGGAACTTTTTCAGAGCTTTCGCGGACACCTCGGAAATTTTTTTTTGTTAAAGACCTCAAAAATTTAAAAGGGACTTACTGTAGTAATGGCTATGTAATTGTGTGCAAGCAATAAAATACTGAATATTCTTTATAGACACACACACACACACAAATACATTTTTAGTAGAGGTTTTTCCTTGGGGCAATTTAGTGATTTTTCTAGGATGGCATACAGTGGCCTAACGGAGAATATTAGTGCCCCCCCTGCAAACTCAGGTCTAGGGCCCCAAGCCCAAATACGTTCTTAGCGTCAGCCAAACTTTGGAGCCCTTAGATTCCCTGGATCCCAAGAAATGCGGGGGTGGACGTTAGGCCACTGATGGCACACTTAATAATTTTTTCGCTAAGCCTTTCAGTCTGTATGAGACGAAAATCTTAACATTGAATGGAAGACCTTCACGCACCCCTTAGAAAGGCGCTGGGAACCTTTTTTGGGGGGTTCTGCGGGCACAGTTTAAGAACCACTAAATTAACAATTTTTTTTGTGATGTTTGGCCATTGGCGTGCACTTTTATAAGGGAGGGGAGCTGTTTTTTAAAAAGCATTTAGACAAAAGAGCTGAGGCGTAATCTTTATATTAAAAATTAAACATCTCTTGATCTGTGGGAGAGGTTTCAGCCCTCCCCTTCCCCGTGTCACGCCACTGCGAGTAGCTTCAATTATAGCTTCCTGATTGAATGCTTTTGTTGTTTTCTGTACACCTGATACCTGAGTATCATTGCTGTGTATCCTTTCCTATTTACCTGTGTATCATTGCTTAGACAATTGATAAATGGTGTATCAGGATGACTTAGGAGATTTTTTTATTAGTTCACTTCACACTCTCCCTATATATATATATATATATATATATATATATATATATATATATATATATATATATATATATATATATATTTATGCATATATATACATATATATATATATCCTGTTCAAATTTTTAATCGTTAATAAAATACTTTTTATTCATCCACTCAAGTTCAAATACATTTTTTTAAACTTGTAGTGGATGACACTTGATGCGAATATAGTTTTTTCAAATATCAATTCATTAACTATGAATTAATGAACAAATAGTTACAAACAAAAATAATAGTACAACACCATAAATAAAAAGGAAAATCGCTCGATGTGTTCCTGTAGCACAATGAACGGGTCGTGGGTTCGAATCCCACCTGGCATGGCTTAATTTCTGAGAATGTGATTTCTTTTTACTATATACTATTTTATTGGAATAATTAAATTAAATTAATGAATAAATAGTAACAAACAAAAATAATAGTCCAACACCATACATAGAAAGGAAAATCGCTTTCTGTTTTACCACTTAAGCCTGTGATTCTGTCATATGTATATATGCATATTTATATTAATTGTAATCATTTTTGTTGACTTAAGTAGAGAGAGAGAGAGAGGAACTGATTTTAAAATTCTTTTCATATTACTTGTTCTTTTAATGAAATTAATATAGGTGGATTTCGAAGAAGCATATTTAGATGTGTAGTCAGATATTCACTTAAAATAAGCTTCACAATTCTCAATACTTATGAGAGATTTCAAAGATAAACGAAGCGTTTTTAAAGAAAAAAAAGTAATCTTAAAATTACCGAAAACAATTTTTATTTTCCAGCTCATTCATCGGCTGTTCAAATAAATGTATAACA
This sequence comes from Trichonephila clavipes, assembly GCA_019973935.1. Taxonomy (NCBI): domain Eukaryota; kingdom Metazoa; phylum Arthropoda; class Arachnida; order Araneae; family Nephilidae; genus Trichonephila; species Trichonephila clavipes. The sequence goes on from BMAU01017761.1 coordinate 640,767, forward strand.
ACAATCTTTCTCATCTACTAAAATTAATTGCAAAAAAACATATAAATCTTATATAAGTAATAAATATAAGTAACAGTCGTATCACGTGACCAGAGGGCTTTCTAGAGATACGCACTTGCAAACAGGCCTAATAACTGTAAAACCCGGGGCTAAAAATTCATTGTGCTCGTTTCTCGGCTTGTTATGGGAGATGATGATAATTACAGAGTGGAGGAATGCAGACAGCTTCGATGTCTAAATATGGAAAGGTTTTCGCAAAACCCTTCCATGTATGAATTGATTTGTATAATAATTGCCTGTTGGAAATAGGAAAAATAGTGTACCTACCGCTTCGGTAAGAGAAAGAACAAGTTTCTTAAGTTAAACTGTGTATTCGGAATCGTGTGTACTTTTTTTTCTATTGAAGACAGATAAAATAATTCCCATTCACCACAAGTATCACACAGGGCTTACAGAAGTAATACAAACAGAAAAAGACAAATAAAAAAAAAGGGAATAACAAAAAAAAAAGTTACGATATAATGAAATAACAAAAGCAAATACCGTAAAATCCGGCGGATAACGCGCACCGGTGTTATATATACTTTCAAGTTGCACCTATACTTTCTATCTATACTTTCAAGTTGCATTTTTTAAATTTTAATGTATATTCGCCGTATAACGCATTCCCCCTTTTTTACGAATGAGCCTGCAATGAACGTTAGCAATGCTGTTACGTTTTAAAGCCATTTATTCAAGACATTACCCCAGGATTTTGAAAAAATAGTATAGTGTTAGAAAAACGACCACTTTCAGTTTATATGGCATAGCATTTCTTTTAAATAAACAGTACTCCTATCTTTGTAGAAGTCTAAAATTTTTTTATGCTCATCTCACTTTTTTATTTTTAAAGCTCTTATTCTTATACCCGGTGTATAAAGCGCACCCATAAATTTCGATCTTATTTTTGGGGTTAAAAGTGCACCGGATTTTACGGTAAGTTACAATGACAGAAATGCGCTACAAAATAAAACAATGACGAAACAAAACCAATACAATAAAGTTATAAAAATAGAGAAATGAAAATTTACAAAATTAAATCAGTGAAGACACAAAATATAGAGAAATGAAAATTTATAAAATTAAATCAGTGAAGACACAAAATAGAGTGAAGAAAACTTTACTTGAAACAAGTTGAAAAAAATTAAGAGACCGACCGGTTGAGATTTTAAGAGCATGCAGGCAGTTTGGCTCTCAGGTATGTTCTCTTCCTTAAATTTTTAACACAAAGGGATAAAATGCTCCCCACCAAACATTACAATCACAAAGTTTGGAAGGACACAGCTTAAATATATTAAGGTACACTTTAAAACTGTCATGGGGGGGCAGTAATGAATTGTGTGATTTTATAGTTTGTAAAAAAGTGACCACAAGATAGATTTTGTGAAATGGTTGGATAAAATTTCTTTGTCAGAGAAGATTGAGATGAATTAGTATATTGAGTGTCCCAAAGAGTTAAGTTTTTTTCAGTTTTATTCTTGTGGAAAGATTTCGGAATATTTACAGAAATATCAATCCCTCGCTTGGTTGCGGATTTTGCCAGGAAATCAGCCCTTTCATTTCCAAATATTCCATTGTGGTCACGGACAAAAGTAAAAAAACGGATATTTGAAGAATAATTTTTGAATATTCAGAATCACAGTTAAATGACAGCATAGTACATATTAGATAGTTTTAAAAATATTATTACAAGAAAAAAATTACAGTCAAACCTCTATATAACGAACCTCTCTATATATATTGCGAATTCTTCTATATAGCGAACTATTTCTGGAATCTTGAACATTTTACTATTTTCTTCGTAAAATAACCTCTCTACAGTGAAGTGCATTTTCTATATAATGAACTTTTTCTTTTGTGGTTCAATTTTTTCCCACCCTATTTTTAAAGTAAATCTGAACATTTAGAGTTATTCTCTTTTTAACACATTTTATGGTGGTCATAAATCTTGAACTGGTTTTATTAGATCCTAACTCGCTGAGATCAGTAGAGTTCTGGACGTTTCATCCAAGAAATGTAACCTTTAACCTCCATTGTCCAGTTCACTAGAAAAATCTTCGATATCCCCTTTCACCCTGAATGGAGCATCACGAAAACCTTTTTTGTATATATATATAGAGAGAGATGAAATTAGACCAGAATTAATAGACTTCCTCGTGACCAAAGCGGATCAATGTCTAACTGAAGACAGTAGGAGGAAGTATGAATGGCTTAAGGCCGATCACACAAACGACGGATTTTTCCATCGGAGAATTTTCATCCCTTCCGTTCCAACAGTAGTCCTCTGTAATAAACCAGAGCTTACACGTTACATACAAAACAGGTTTTATCCCACAAAAATATGCTTCTCTTGGATGAATGAAATACAAATTTCATTATCAATATATCACTCACGTTCAAGAAACTGTTGATACGACTATAATGATGTTTTACAGGTTGATGTTTATGTTACAGGTTGTTGGTTATGATACAGATTTTTTTTCAATGGGGCTGCATTTTAGCAACTTATCCTTTGCAGACAAGGCAAGTCCCCAAACGTGAGAGCCATTTAATGGAGGCACCATCTAGTGGCGGTTTATCAAATTTGGACGCTTGAATAATTTTTAAATTCAAACTCTCATCGGATGATAAACCGTGCCGTGATTTTTAATTTTGCCGAGGGACCAGCGCCAAATTGATACTCAAGAAATCTTTTACATGCCACATAATCATATGACATGAGTGCCTACGATTTTCATATCCAGAAAATATCGACTCCAACCGGGGTTGAACCTGCAACCTTAGCCTTACAAAGCAGGTGCACTACCTCTAAGCCACCGGAGCGGACAAAAATATATTGCTGTACGAAATACGATATGAAAATATTTACTCCCACAAAAGTTTAAATCAGACTGAGCAAATAACTAAGCCAGTGAATTCCGGGATTTACGGATGTCTAAGGAGGTCTTTGAAGAAAATTATTATTTTTTTAATGATCGATGTGTAAGTAAGCGGCCTTTTGATGGGGGTGACGGTAAGGATCAAGGTGACGGTAAAAACTCCATCGGCACAGAGGCACTCGATGGTTGCACGGTTTCCGCCGACGTTAAGATATACAACCGATCTACCCCTCCCCCTTAATTTACCGCAAAATCCGGCATATAACGCACACTTTGATCTCAAAATTTTCGATCGGAATGTACAGGTGCGCATCATACGCTGAGTATAAAAATATTAGCATTACAAATAAAAAAAAAAAAGATGAGCATGAAAATAATTAAACTTCTTTATAGATCGGAATACTGTTTATTTTAAAGAACTGACACAACCAGTGGCGCACACAAGGGGGGTTCTACGGTACCGGACTCCCCCTCAAAAGCCCTTGACTTTTCTTCGATTGATTATAATCCTATGTATATAGTCAGGGGCGCACACAGGAATTTTTCAAAGGTGGGGGGTTGCAGAGTTGGAAGTCCACTATTCTCGTATCATGCTTCAATATGCCGCCCAACATTTTCTTTTGATTTTGTCGAATTTGGAAACAAAACAGTAAAAAATTGTCGAATAAATAATTTGGAATTAATAAAATTAATTACTATTAACAAATAGTTAAGTTTTACGTATTATATACATAAGACTATAATCAATCGAAAAAAATCAAGAGTTTTTTTTTGGGAGGGGAAGGACGGCACACAGGAGGAAGCCCCCCCCCCTTGTGTGCGCCATTGTGTATAGTACGTAAAATTTAATCCACTATTCGTTATTAATAATTAGTTTCATTAATTAATGCTAATTACTTATTCAATAATTAATTTTTTACTGTTTTTTGTTTATTAAAATCGACAAAATCAAAAGGATATGTTGTGTGGCGCACTGGGTGAGAGAGTAAGTGAATATAAACGTCACACTGTTCAGCTACACGATGGCTTTTGTCGACGGACCACGTAATTTTGAACCATGGTCAAGTGACATGGACGACACCTGAGCTGGCACCCCTCTTCTAACTACCACACCACACCAACGTGCGGCGTATTGGAGCATGATACGAGAATGGTGGGCTTAGACCCCCTGGACCCCACCTCTAATTGAAAAATTCATGTGTGTGCCAATGGACACAATGACCTTAAAGGGTTGTAGTTCTAGAAGTATATTATTTTTTCAAAATCTCAGGATAATTCCTTTGAATAAATGACTTCAAACATTCGAAAATTGCACATGTATATTTCAGGTTCCAACGTAAAAAAAAGCGGTGTGCGTTTTTCTCAGTAAATATACCTAAATTTACAAAATGCAGCTTGAAAGTATAGGGTACTTCAGTGGACTGCTGTTGCAACGGCGGCGATTGTAAGTTCTCCGTGACCGTGAACTATTAGTTACACATCCCACCACAAACTCACCCTGTTACACCGCCTCAGATGCTTTTCAATTGCTGTAATATCGGGAAAATTTATACATTTATGTAAAAATTGTGCATATTGAACATTTGTACATTATGTACACTTTATTGGCCTACAGTTCCAATTACCACTACATCATGCTTCATAAAAATATGATGTGCAGTTTGTTTACTTTTATTAGCATTGAAAAACGCAAGCGAATTGCTTTTTTGTTGCGGAAGATAAAGTTATGATAAAAATTATTTTAAGAGATATATAAATTCGAAATTTTTTCTGGAATTTTATCTTCTCAATTTGAAAGATTTGCTGTAACTCTTCAGGGATCAAATAGTTTTTGATGTAAAAAAATATAATTTATTGTGAAAATTTTGGAATCATTCTCTTTTTAGAAGAAAAGAGGAATTAATATTTTTTAAAAAAAATGAATAAAGTAAAATATATTTCAGAATTTGATTTCTACAGTAAATATATGAAATGTAAAAGATAAAACAGTGAAAAAATTCCATAAATCGTCGTGAAAATGATAAAAGAGGAAGATTTCATATTTAAAAAAATCCTCCATTATAATAAACATAAATATATCGGAGCCTATCGCCAGTTTTCAGAAAATTCTATGCAGCTATTGATTTAATTTTTCTCTCGCCGTTTTTCTATCTATTTATTTCATTTTCTTTTTCCGAAAAACAAAAAACATTGACATAAATATAAAAAAAAATTACTCTCTTTGAGTAAATATAGATTTCTCAACTTCATCAACAATAAAATAAATATGGCAATAAAAGCTTAAAACGCACTCTGTCAGTTTCACTACAACATTTTTTTATCCTGTTATTGAGTACAGGAATTTTAACATTTGTTTTTAGTTTCACCTTTGTTTGGAACTGCAGGTCTCGTATTCCGAAAAATAGTTTTACTTAATTGAGGAAAATTATAGAGCATTTTATAAACTGGAATTTATAATTTAAATAAATAACCTCATAAGTTTTACCTTGCTTCGTGTATTTATTAGTGAAAATTAAATTACGATCAGGGTTAAATAGCACAATATCTGGGAATATATCGCTAATAAAGGCAAGTTTCAAATAAATGATCAAAATCTTCAAATTATGAAAATATATAAATCATAGTTTAAAGCAGAGGTTCCCAAACATTTTTGTCTCTTCCCCTTGCCGTATTTTTGTCAGACCCCTGTTAGACCCCTTGCCGTATTTTTGTCAGACCCCTGTTAGACCCCTTGCCGTATTTTTGTCAGACCCCTGTTAGACCCCTTGCCGTATTTTTTGGTTAGGGGTAGACCCCTGTTTACATAATATTGAATTTTTGCAAATTTATCAACTTAAATGACTTTTTGACAGCTAGAATAAAACAAGTTAAAAGATTTAAATATCTAATTGTAGTGGAGTATAGTGTTTAAAACTTAAGACACAAAGGCTAATTAATTAAATAAAAATTTAATTAATACACAAAATAAATGAGCAGCAGACAAATGTTTTTAATGGGAGGGATGAATCTAGTGCTTTAGTAACAAATTGTCAACGTTTGGCATCAATCTTGTCAGGTTTAACTTTAAATCTCCTTGGTTAGTAATGTACAATTATTATTATTATTATTATTATTATTTGTTTTTTGAGGCTGGCAACCGCGCTGAAACTTCTTATTAGGAAAAGTAGTTAAAAACTTATTCAATGTATTCCATAATTCGGGATAAATAACAGGTATAACGCTGAAATGATGATCTTTGTTTTAATAAAAATTATGTCACCTTGTAATTAAAAATTAATTTCATTAAATTTAAGAAATAAATATGTTAAATCGGTAAAATATAGTTTCCACTTGATTAAATTTTCCTTTAAAATTAAAGTCACGATCTGATATAATGCGAACCACTATTGTAGACCCCTATTTACACCACATTATTATTTTGTTGCTTATGTGGACCCCATGCAGGTCGTCATAGACCCCTGGGGTCTATATAGACCACTTTGGGAACCCTCATGCAATAACAATGTATTGAATTGAACTCTGAAGCTGAAAATACGATAGGACTTTAGCCTCTTTAGTGAGACCGGCGTATATAAACGTCTCTCTCAGCCAAAGCATTAATTTCCCTTGATACACATATACGTTTTTCCCAAGTACGATCTTTTCTGTACACTGCTATCCATACAATTTTGAAATGCAATAAAAGGGCCGTGACAATGTTTCCGAAGGGGATTTACTTATTTCAATTATTTACTTCTTTATTTCTCCCCCAATACATCTTATACGCGTGAAAACGGGTGGAAAACGGTTGGCATTGGAACGCTAATAGCGTAACCTTTATTTGGCAGTTAAAGCATTTATCACAAACCATACAAATTATTAAGATTAGTGTTTTATATATACTTTTTGTATATAATTTTATACATGACAATCCCATGGGGTCTTTGGTAATTTAAACGTTCTTAACTCAGTATTGTTAAATTAATTATGAAATACGTTGTGTAACACTGATACATTTATAAGTGTAAATGTGTATTTTATTTTTTATTATGTGTTTTGATTGTTTACTTTCCATAAATTATTTTTTTTTTCAAATAATCTTCTGTTTTCGACTTTTCAATATGCTCGCACCCTCCTTGTATAGTTGTCGCGCCCCACAGTTCGAGAAACGCTGGCATAGAGTGTTAAAACACCCTGATGTTCTCCTGCGATATTTCTTGCTAAATTTGTTCCAATAGTCTGGCCAGGTCACCAACATTCCCATGTAGATGCAACCGCCTTCACATCACATCCAAGACATGCTTGATTGGAGAGAGATCAGGCTATCTGGTTGGCCAAGGAAGTATTTGACAAGCTGTAAACAGTTCATAGCAACACGTGCTGTATGTGGTCTGGCATTATCTTGCTGAATGACGACCAAAGGGGCCCGATTCTCAAAAGAATTGGCACCCCACGCCATAACTCCTGGTTCAGGGGCTGTGTAGCGTGCATTAGTGACAGCATCATCGGCACGGTTTCCTGGACGTCTCCAGACATCGTCTTCGATTATCGTCAGGACTCAGTTGGAAGCGGGATTCATCGCTAAACACTATACGTCCTCAGTCAACATGATTCCAATCTGATCGAGCCAAGCACCGCTGTAATCTGGTTCGGCAGTATGCAGGTGTTAATGGCAGGTGTCGTAGTGGTCATTACGAGCGAAAATTTCACTCTATCAGCCATCTGTGAATGGTCATGATGGACACTCGTGCACGGGTCACGCGTCTGATGGTTGATAACGATGAATCAGGCACTGCGACAGCTGATCTGACAATCAATCTGTCCTCCCGATCTGCTGTGGCCCTAGGTCGACCGCTTCCATCATGACACTGAAATCTGCCATTGTAACACCCATTCTTGTCAGCATCTTCTAATGGCCACATCCTTTTGACCCATGTGATGAGTGATTCTCCGATTTGCCCAACCTGCCTCTTTCAATCCAATATGATGTGATGACCCCCTTGGGTCACATCTTGAACACCAAGATTAATTTGAGGCAAAGAACCACCAAAAGCCATTTTGAATAATAATATTATTTATTTTTGTTATAATTTCCTCAAAAATCTCTGATAACAAATAATATAATTATGTTACGTCATCTAAAGGGATTTGCCTTTAAATTAAATTAAATTACTAAGAATACGATTGATACGATTGATCTGGTACGTCTAGCAGCACGACATCTTCACGAATCTAATCTCTTTGAATCTTCTAGTTTAGCTTGTAACGTTGTTGGCTCAATAGCCTACCATCATCTCTCCTGCTATCTCGCAACCTTCGACTTAAATACCTTATCTCATTTACATATCCCAAACTTCTTTTTGGAGTTGATTGGAAATAATCGCGAATTTATATTCCCACGAAAGACGCCTCAGAAGATTAGTGGAAAGGTTCCGTACAGATTCGTCACAATGATACGACCTCTTTCAAACTCTATCAGTTGCACGTAATGATCTTTATTCCTGCGGTAAGGCCTTTTTTCAGTCTATCTTAAGTCGCAATGCAACAGAAATTTTGACCTTCAGATTGAGAATTGTTTCTTATAGACATCTGCTGAGGGCGCATTTCCGATGCGCTGTAACTCCCGCTATTCATTCATTGGACACCAAATTTTAATCATTTGCATGTTCGGTACAAATGTCTTTGCATACGAAATCTCATTACAATCGGGCAACTCCTTGGTACGTCGTTTTTATTTTTGTTATAGAGTGCAATATGCTACACAGAATTATTTCGAATGGGGTTGGACCTTTTGAGCAGCTCATTTCCAACAGGTTATTCCAACAAAATAATGTCCTTATGTCGTACGATGTATTCTCAAAAGCTTGAATAGAATCGACATCCTTTCTTGGCAGATACCATCTCTTATCGAACGTACGGTTCACCGGGCTAGGAGACTTTTAAACTAGAGGTCGCGTGACTTGCAGTTGGGCTCGTCAAAAATTTTAGGATTTTTAATATATCTTTTTGCATAAATTAACTTGCTCGCCATTAACAAATAGTTTAACACATTGTGTCTGAAATCTGATAAAGATAAGAAAATACATAAAACGAAGAACTTTTTGACTAAAAATAAAATAAATGGTTTTATTATAATATTTTTGCACATATTATTGTTAGTTCGTCAAAGGTCCTGCATATGCAAGCTTCGAGTGTTTTGTAACGCATGCGCATGCATTTTATTTTAACCATAACCACAGGTTTTTCAGCCTCGTCGGTTTCAGAATGCCAACCTTTCTATGCGAATTGGGTTTTTTAACTCAAAAATATATACGTAGTTATTGTACCGATACAACAGGCGTTCAGTTGCTTTCATAGCCATCATTATTTCTTAAGTTTATTCAAGAAGTATATATCTTGATTTTATTGGTTGAATATATTTTATTTGTTGTAGAAAAATGACTTTTTTGCTCAAAAGTATTTAAGTTGAACATGTTTTACGAGTAATGAGTAAATGGTTGTGTTTAGGAAAATCAAATGTAAATTCTGTACATTGTTTGGATACTTCTATTTTTTTTTCACATGTAGAAGTACCGAAGCGTGCGTAAAATTTGCCCAATGCTTATTGGGTCGCACAAAAGTTTTGTACAATAAAATGGGGTCGTCACCCTTGAAAGTTATTCTGGCGTAAAGCAGAGCTTCCAGTGCCGCATTAAGCTTATTTAGGGCCCTGGGCGCAGAAGATCTACATGCCCCCTTGACAATGGAGGATCGAAATTTATAACCAGAAAATCTGGTTAAGTCCAGTTTATCCGAACCCTTCTGGACCCCTTCGGGCCTCAGGCCCCTAGGCGTCCGCTCCAAGCGTCCAACGGATAAACCGGCACTGAGAGCTTCTCAACCTTTTTATCGCCGCGGACCAGTTAACGTTTGATTAGTGCACTTCGGCCGCTGAGGAGGGAGGTGGGGTTAGTTGTTTATATTTTAGATTGATTTAATAATTTCAATTTAATTGTATTTATTCCGAATAAAGTACAGTTACACCAAAAAAGGAATATAAAGTGATTTAACATGGCATATAAAGTGATTTCCATGAAAAGTAGCTCTAACCTGAGAAAAGTACTCCACAATGAATAAGATGGAAATAATTTAATGCTCCTTGAGTGATCCTGTACTATTTGATCCATGGACCGTTAGCGTTCCGCGGACCGGGGGCTTGGGACCTCTGCCGTAGAAGACTCCAGTTCTGTAATGAACTTGGCTTAGTGAGAAGTATCTTAGAATAGCATTAATGACCTCTCATTGACATTTTTTCCTCAAAAAATTATTTCTAAAATATTATTTTTTTTGTAACATTTTATATCCGAATATTTCAAATATTACATTACAGTTTGTTTATTGTAAATGAAAACTACGCAGTTATATATATATATATATATATATATATATATATATATATATATATATATATATATATATATATATATATATATATATATATATATATGTGGGTGTTGGTAACATGAAACCCCCTCTGACAAGGTAAAATAAATGACAGCTGCTTTGCTAGTAGTTCTAGAGATAAAGAAATAGGCATAAATTGAAGTAGATGTAAAATTGCAAAAACTAGGTAGAATGATAGTACTACAAGCAAGCTATTTTTCACCTCGCCATCTTCAAGAATGTTCAGGCAAAAATAATTGAAGTATATGTACACTTTTTTTTAAAAATGTTTTTCCTTTGTCATAGTTTTTAATAGACATGATTCTGCTGTTTTTCAAGGAAAAGACCAACATGTTAAAATACCTTTTTAGCGAATATTCTTAGAAAACTTTTTTAGAAGTGTATATACGAGCGGATTAATCATTTTATCAAGGTTTAATATCAACATACAGAAAACCTTTTTTTTTGTTTTTGTTTTAATTAGATGAAAAGTCAAAATTTTTGATAGAGAAAATGACGTTTTGTATTATTTCTTACAAAAAAGAACTTTGCTTCTTTAAGAGTACCAGGACATGCTCGAAAAAGTACCAGGGTAGGGTTACCACGGCCTCAAGGGGGGCAACGTTTCATCTTTTTCCATTATTCAATTTCTGCTATTAACTCTCACACTTTCTCTATATTTATTTATTTATTTATCTTGGTGGAATTTTCAATCGTTAATAAAATACATTTTAAAGCTCTCAATTGAGCTGAAATTTTATATACATTATTATTTTGGATGACAATACAGTAATTTTTTTAATTATAATTAATAAAAATTATTTGATTAAGACTAAGTATTTAAAGAATTACAAATACATCCACGTTGACGACTTAGCGACCCTTTTGGCGACTTGAGTCAAAACTTGAAAAGGTTTTTTTCTCCCGTTTTAAAGCATTCAGTTGAACTGAAATTTTTTATTCACGATTGTTTTGAATGACAATACGATACTTTAATGATAATGAATAAAAATTAGTTACCACTTAATGTTGTGATTCTGTCCTATGTATATACATATTTATATTAATCGTAACTATTTAATGAAAAGTAGCTGAAATAAAATTTTTCTTGGTTGATCTAAGTAGGAATTGACTTAATTTTTTTTATATATTACTTGTGTGTGTGTGTGTGTGTGTGTTTTCATTAACTGGTACCGCAGCAATAATATCTGCATCGGACATAACGTGTTGTTCGGTATAGTTGTGGATCTTCGACCGGCAAGGGCGTAATCGAGTTGTCCAGACTGCCGGGTTATCGAGTGCCGAGATTTCAAGACTGCTGTACCAGTATTTAAATAACTTGTAACGTGAAACTAACGAATTATGCTGTAAAATACGGTTAGTATCAAAGAAAGTTCAGAGAAAAAATATAAAATAAGTTGCTATACATTTTCATACCTTTGTTGAATAATCAAATAACACTAGGGGTTCTGACTATTGCTTAATACAGTATTTTCACAAATTAATATTTTATTATTTCAATCAAAGAGGAAAGTAGAAAACTTGTAAAAATAATGCTTTTCTGCGTTTTTATGCGCGAAACCTTCCGTATTTTGTCTACCTACAAGATCTTGTTTTAGTACGATATTTGCGATATAATTTTGTCCTTTTCTATGGCACTTAAATGTATACTGCCACCATGAAAGAGGCATAAAAAGACTGATAAAATATTTATTTCACTTCAGCAGAAACAAGTGGGCAAGGTAGTTTCTTTTCTCCCACATGATCTAATCACTGTGTACAATCTACACACTTTTCTGAATTTGAAACAAATAAATAAATGCGGAAATAACAGAAAAGCAGTGGGCGAACTGATCTATTTCGTAACATATATTTACACTGCATCTTTTGTATGCAAGAAAAGAGAGAGAGAGAAGAATCAACATGATATGCCATGCTTGAAGAAACCTTTCTTCATATCAAAAGTCTGATTCAATAATTTATACCTTGAAGTTATAAATAATAATAATGAAAATGCTAAAGGGGAGGGGTACTACTTATCCGCCTAACTGTGGACCAACCCCCATTGTATACATTTGTGACGGGCTTTCATCGTGATTTCCATTAATGACCTCTTGGGGTTCTTTGGGGCCAGAATGGCAACTCTTTCCAACCAACTCGAGAAGAAGAACGTGAGAATACAAATTAGGAATCTTACATATAGTAGAAGTTTAGTGTTCGTGGGGTGGCTATGGGAAGTTGCTATTATATATGAGGTCTATATTTATCATTAGAAGTAATTAAGTTAAAGTTAGAGGAAATTCTAAGTTCAAGAATTAACCTACCAGTACTTGTGTATTCAAGCTAAAGGTGGAAACCATTCCACAAGGAGTAAAACCACGTCAGTTAGGACCAAGAGAATAGCTGTTACCTAGGATAGCGGTAAGCGTCTTAAATTAAGATATAAGGAAACTGTGCGTGTATTAATGAGAATAGAGGTAATCTGTAAAGTTAAATATAGTGGTCAATCACGCGAATATTTTGTAATACGAATTGTGTCTTTTCACTCCAGATTTACTTAATTGGGGTTCAGTGTACGTATGTAAATGTAGAGCGCCCTCTAGCGCTCAGAGTGTCTTACTATCTGTGTAACCTCTGACTCCATCGAGAAAGGAGTCAAATCTGATTTACACTGGTGTGCAAAACTTAAGCAACAATGTAAAAATTTAGCAGATAGCCATGAAATTGCAGAAAAGGAGGTCTGGAGATCAATACAGTGAATAAGTAAGTCAGTAGAAACGTCATGTGTATACAAATATCAGGAGCCAAACGTCAGAAGCGACGTGAGCGTACGCAAAACGCGTGATGTCGGTGCGCGTTGCTCAACAGTAGAATAAAATGAATGACGGAGACGCAATTCAACATATTTGTTGCAAGTGCCAGTGAGTCAGTTCGTGAAATATGGCTAGAAGAAATCACTTCACACGTGGAAGAATGATCGGAAAGCTGGAGGAGGGGCATACCGTCACCAGTGTAGCTGCAGAGTTCGGACTCAATAAAAGTGTCGTTTCGCGCGCTTGGAAAGCGTTCCAAACCACAGGTACAGCTGTTAGAAAGGTTGGTGGTGGCCGCCTGAGGACGACAACAGCAGGGGATGACCGATATATCATCCTGCAGGTGAAAAGAGGCCGACGGCAGTCAGCAAGCGTCATTGCTCTGCAACTCTCTACAGCAACGGGGCGACAAGTGTCGCGGTTTACTGTGGCCAGACGCCTTCACAAAAGGGGCCTATTCGCCCGCCGTCCTGAACGCTGCCTCCCGTTGAAAGTTGACCACCAACGCCACCATTTACAGTGGTGCAGAGAGCACAAAAACTGGACAACAGATCAATGGAGTCGTGTCCTCTTTACGGATGAGAGTCGGTTCAGTACCAGAAGCGATTCTCAACGCGTTTTGATTTGGAGAGACATCGGGACACGGTTTTATACCAGTAACATCAAGGAAAGACACCATTACGGTAGTCCTGGAGTTCTTGTCTGGGGAGGCATTATGCTGAACGGGCGAACTGAGCTCCACATTTTCGATAGAGGGTCTGTAACTGGGGATCGCTATTGTGAGGAGGTACTTCTTCCCCATGCGCGTCTGTTCCGAGGTGCCATTGGCCCAGACTTCATTTTTATGGATGACAATGCACGGCCACATCGGACTCTTGCTGTTGAGGAGCTGCTGGAAAGTGAAGATATCACTCGAATGGATTGGCCAGCGTACTCCCCAGATTTAAATCCCATCGAACATGTGTGGGATGCTTTGGGGAGACGTATTGCAGCACGCTTACATCATCCGGAGAACACCCAACAACTCAAAAAGATGCTGATTGAAGAATGGGTACTCCTACCGCAAGAAATGTTGCACCAGCTGGTTCTGAGTATGTGGAGACGGTGCGAAGCAACCATTGCAGTGAGGGGAGGGTATATACCATATTAAGGAACATCTGCTTGTTGTTCTTCCTGTTGGATAGATCATCATGAGTCACGATACTATGCATTCAATAAAGATTGTTTTTGTTTGATTCCATACCGTATGCATTGTATTCCTTTTTCAGCGCCGATGCTTTCGTCATCCTTTACGTACATAATACTCTCCCTCATTTCTGAATATCATGTCTCTCAGAGGATTTTTTGTGAAGTTATAGCAATAAACCCACCTGTTGCTTAAGTTTTGCACACCAGTGTATTTTGTCTGAGCAACAAAGTAAATAAACAACAGTCCACTTAACTGAGAGAGACTTTTTCTTGAGTTTTTTACTTGTGACCCAACAATTGGATCATTATTATTAGTGTATATAGTGATTAAGTTAAATCTTAATAAACAAATATTAAGATGACAGATTTGTGTGAATCTTCGTTCTTTATCTACGCGACCTGTATCTGTAGGAATGTAGAAATGGGGCACCCACGGGTTGGTGCCTCACACATTACACAACTGTCCATACTCATTGCTCCAATAATAGAACTGTAATTTACATGTGTTATGTGATTAGCGACGCTGACTGCTGTGTCATTGGGCCTGGGTTAGAATCCTGGGGAAGACATGGATGCTTGTAAATGTATAGTGCCTTCGCGGAATTGGGGTACTACTTTAAATAGGCGTCGAGTCACAAGTTCTCTCGTGAGGTTGGTGGAAGGGAAAAAGAGGCGGGAGACGCCTGACAACCCCAAGGTATTCTTCCTCAAAATTGGGGTCAAACCGAGCTAAATCGCTCTGTCACCTGTATGGTGCTCAAAGCTACGGATAACGACAGGCATCACTTAGCCCTTTGCCATGATGAATTTCGTGGGCCTTGATCCTTTGCCGATCAGGTGGCAAGTAACAACTACAACAACATGCGCATTATGTAGTTCTATTCAATTGCTCTTTGTTCTCAAAATTCGTTCTTGACGCTCCTCTTCAGTTAAATTAATCACTGAAGCTGCATCGCCCTACGCTTCATTGATAAAGTCTCAGATTTTAATAAACTTGCAGCCTCCTGGAAAGTTGAGTATTTCGTTCCGTTTAATGTTAATATATCTCCGTATGAGACAATGCCTTTATTTTTACCCAACAATTCCAGTCCAGGCAATCATTGCGATATTTTTTTATGAGAGCTTGCAATAATGTACTATCGCAACCATATTAGCGACATTATATGAAATGAAGTACATAGATATCAATTCAGCTCGTACGACACATGCGAAATCGGGGTTGCCAATTTGTGGGAACCCCCCTGGGTTCCACCCTGGACACCAAGATTGAATTGAGGCAAATAATTACCAGACGACATTTTTACAATAACAAATTATATTTATTCACTTGAATCAATTATCAACCTTCTAAATACAAAGATGAATCAATATGTCTACGTCAATGTGATTGACCCTTACTATAAAATTAAATCACGAAATATGATACTAATCAACTATTAAACTCAATATCGAACGGGTTTACCGGAATAAGAGGACCGAGAGATATACGCAATTTGAATTACTAGCAATCATTAACTTTCCACTAACTCTATTATATATTTACTCTTATGATCCGATAATTGAAATTTAAATATCGCCTGACTTTTACTACTTCACTCCTTTCCAGTCGGCTGAAACTTTCCAAATGTAGATCGTTGCCTGATAATCAGCCAGAAACTAATCACACAATCACTTGAATCTTCTTAGAACTCCGTCAATGTATCTCTGGGCTCAATAGCCTTCTTCCTGCTAACTTACAATACTGTCCTTAAATACTTTGATTCATTTGCATATCCCGGTTTCTCCTTTTAGTGCTAATTGGAAATATACGCGAATTTACAATCCCCAAAGACGCCCAAGAGTATTTTAGTGATAAAGTGCCGTACAGATTCGTCACAAATTCGACGAGTTATTTTGAACGTTGGCATTGTGTTGCGATAGTACGCAATAAATTTATTACAGCATCATGCATTTTTTGTTATGTATAGAGAGAGAAAATAAATTTGGGAAATACAGCAATACTCCAAATCTTTTTAAGAAAAACTTTTTTTAAAGAAAAACAAGTAATATAAAGTTTTTTTAAGTCAATTCCTACTTAGATCAACAAAGAAAAATTTTATTTTAGCTGCTTTTTATTAAATAGTTACAATTAATATAAATATGTACATACATCTGACAGAATCACAACATTAAGTGGTAATTAATTTTTATTAATTATCATTGAAGTATCGTATTGTCATCCAAAACAATAGAATATATAAAATTTCAGTTCAACTGAATGCTTTAAAAACGTGAGAAAAAAACCTTTTCAAGTTTTGACACAAGTCGCCAAAAGGGTCACTAAATCACCAAAAATGATGCCAACGTGGCTGTATTTGTAATTCTTTAAATAATTAATTTTTATTAATTAAAATTAAATTATTGTATTGTCATAAAAATAATCATGTATATAAAATTTCAGCGCAATTGAGCGCTTTAAAATGTATTTTATTAACGATTGAAAATTTCACCAAGATAAATAAATAAATATATAGAGAGAGAGTGTGAGCTAATAGTAGGAATTGAAAAAATTATGAAAAGCACAATAAAATCATAGAAATACCTATAAATTACTTAAATTATTCATATAATAATCATACTATCATAATTTTTTATGATAGCAATTTAATATGTGCGTATATCTATATATTATACATTTTATTTTTTGCGAAATAATTAATGTTCCACGATATGAGATATTCACTCATAACAACCTAATTGACTAAAATATAATATATGTAGAAAAATTCTTTAAATAAATTTATTGAGAAAGAAATTCTTTGAATATTTGATACACCTAAATTCAACAGAATTCAAATACAGTACTACTCCGAACTTACGCGACAGGTGGGACAGAGTGATATCCGCGTAAGTCGGGGTATGATTTCGCATATAAATGCATAACAATTATTTTTATTTGGGACCAGAAAGACGAAAAAAAAACCCAATATTTTAGAAGGAAAAAAAAGGCTTCATAAAATTTTAGATAACACAAATACAAAACCGCAAGCCGAAGCTATTTTGATGCAGGTTTCATAAAATCCAACAAATTAGTCTGCTGGCTCAAACAATTTTTTTCTGCAAAATTTCCTCGTAGCATACTAATAATTTATTATTTTATTATTATTATTATTCCTTGTTTTGTTGAAAAAATGCGCTCATTGTTGTTTATATTTTATAAAATTTGTAACCCTTTTTCAATTAAAATGAGGCCTTCTATCAAATTCCCAACCGTCAGTCGATCTTTCTGATTGAACTAGACTCTTCAATATCTTGCTCTTGCTCAAGCATTTATGTGAGCTCATCCATTGCGAGCTCCTGAATGTAGGAATCCAGCAGTTCTTGAACGTCATCACGATTTACTTCTAAATTTATTTGCTGGGAAAAATCGACAACTTCCCCAATCACATTACCAATTTCACCAATCTTACCAATTTGTTTCCCCCTCAAACAAAAGACGAATTTACGAGATTTAAAAATCGCGTAACTCCGGTTTCTCGCGTAAGTTAGGGTAATGTAAGTCGAGGTATTACTGTATTTTCAGAACTTTTAAGTGAAAGTTATTTGAGTCTTTAAGTTCCTTGCATTATAATGGGATAAAAAATTGCAAATAATAAAAGTAAAAAAATATTTGAGTCGAAAGTAAAATGCTAATGAGTACGCGATTTCGACTAGAATGCTAATGGTACGTTCTATTCAGAGCGCGTTTATACATCGATTAATCATCGAAGTCGGTACTGTAAAAACTGTACAATCAAAAGAAGCTAACAATCTCTCTTGTACGTAAAGAAACCTATCTATGAATTATTAATGCTTATATAAACAACATCTATCACACAAAGCCTTATATTTTTTGAAAAGAACATGCTCATTATGTGTTTTTTGTGAGGCTATCATATTACTATGATTAAACTACAACACGTTATTCGGGTTTGTATTTTATCTTCACTTGTCATCGGCTTTTCATAAATGTTTAAAATAGGTATTCTCTTAACTACTTTGGTTCACCGCCTAAGATTTAACCGATCTCTTTTAGTTGAAGTAATTTATAGAGCAATAACCGAGATATGTTTGTCTAGTCTCCTAGTTTTGAATTTAATACATCACTCATTGCATATATATTTTTTTCATAGAAACTCTGTGCGTTTTTGTCGTTTTAAAGTAGTGATTTATTTATTATTGTTCAACTATTATAATTTGATATGAGAATGGTTTTCATTTACCATGTATTCCGACATATTACATCAACTTTTAATACAAAAATAAGATCAAAGTGGTGTACACCGGATATAAAAGTCTTTTGACTTTTAATTATAGAGGTTTTAATTTCCTTCCATGCTTTTATTATACGCTCACACACTCTTTCTAGACTTCGAAACATAAGAGTACGTGTATATTTCAGGTTTCTTCGTAAAAAAAAGTGCTCGTTATACGGCGAATAAACCTAAAAATTAAAGAGTGCAGTTTGAAAATAATATAGGTGCGAATTGTATACGCTGGGAAATACACGATATACAAAATGTAATAAAAGTTTAAACGCTCAATTGTAAAGATGGAGCAAAAAAATAAAATGTTCTGGTGTATTAGACTACAATTATTCAGCCTGAAAATTCAGTGAAACTATAAAAATACATATATGAATGCTTTTTAAATCTCCTAAAATTAATTTTTTGAATTATATTAGTTGCTTTTATACCAGTAACTTTATTTTCTGACCACAAATCCAGTCAATTCATAAATAGAGCTTTCGTTGTAAATACAAAAGAATAAAGACTGAATAACAGCTTTAACTCTTTATCTACCGACGGTACTTATATAAATACCACTTAATTTAAAATTTTTAGAATACTCAGACGAAGAATTATTACGAATATTCCGACGATACTTAGCACAGGAATATTTTTTTAAATCCATTCTTTTAAGATATATGGCAACACGTGTTCTATGAGGAGTATTTTAGCCGGGTAGGCGAATAGTTTTATAGCTAACATCGCGTTTTCAGTGGATTGCAAAAATTGTCATTTTTGCTCCGAAAAAGAAGGTATTGTCAAAAAGGTCTTATTTTTTTGTATGTTAATGAAGACCTTAGAAAACGATTTGACTATTTATTTTAGGTGAACAGTGTACATAATTAATTTTACAGTTGAATATCTTTAATTAATTGATTAGCTCTAACGAATTAAATTTCCCAAAGTTGAGTTTTTTTTTATGTATATCCTTTAATTTTCAATATAGTGATTCAAAAAAATATTGCATGAAAAAAACTGCAGTAAATCATAATGCGGGAGATAAAGGGCTAAAGGAACACAGGAAATTGTACACATTTTTTTTTATTTACAAATTCATGTGAAAATGTTTACATGTACACTATTTTAGCACACATAGAATATGCTTTACAGAAGAAAAATACCTTTTCTAAGCAATTATTTCAAATTTTAGATCGTTCACTACACATTTCAATATTTTAGAGCAATTTTTTCTAATTATTCTTGGAAATGTTCCGAAAAAATTCTTTGTAAGGAATTGGTTTTATGAATGATACTTTTATTTTTAAAACTTTTTGTGTTGGACAATATAAAAAAAAACAGTAAAAAATGGCTTTATCTAACTTTTATGATTTCTTAAAAAATAACATTAACATAAATCTTTGTTCCATTCATAGAATCATCAAGTATGTAATGTAAAACAATTATAAAAAGTGTCAAGATTTTATACTGACTTCAAAAAAAAAAAACATTAAACATTCAAACCTTACACCTTAATATTTAAAATACACGATTATTGTGAGAAATAAAAGCCTGAGAAAAAGCCACTAAATGTTCTACAGGTCAGTAAAATAAATAAAAGAGCTGAATGCAGACATCACGTGCACTAGTTTCGGTTTGCATTTCGATACACTGTTAAAGAAAGGTTTAATAACTGGTTAAATAATGTAGCTAGAGCTACGAAATCTTTTCTACATATTTAGAAATGTCGCACAATTAAAATGAGGCAATAAAAAATTCGCTATTTTGACCATTTTCAGGGTAATGTGTCTCTTTAATAAAGACAATTTATTTATTAAAACTTATGAATAAAAAAATTACTAATTTGATCTAGATTTATATTGGGGACATTATGAGGTCTGTGATAATATTTAGATGGAAAATTGTAAGTGAAATTCTCTTATACCTATATTCAGCAATAACCAATCAATTATACACGATGTTGAGAGTATCCAAAAACATGTGCTTTTTCAAAACATTTGAAAACAGCTGCTTTTCCAAAATATTTGAACTGCTTTTCTAAAACAATCGGGATAGGTAATATTTTTTATACTGTGTAACAACATAAAATGACTAGATTTTATTTTTTTTTATATTTGTCTGCCTTATGTTATAAAAAAATAACCTTCTACAACTACTACTAAGCCACATTATGCTGTTGGCGTAATTTAAATCAAACTGACTACAGCAGTACTTCTCAAAGTTTCAATATTCGCGACCCAATATTCAATCAATTTTCATCGCCCCCCCTCATACAATAACAATGTATTGAATTCAATAATACTATACTTTGATACTAAAACTACGATATTTACGACTTTAACCTCTGAAGTGCCACAGACCTATATAAACGTCTCGTTCAGCCAAAGCATTAATTTCCCCTGGCGTAAATACACGTCTTTCCGAAGTACGATCTTCTCTGTGCACTGTTATTCATAAAATTTTTCTGGAGGTTTTGGAATGCAATAAAAGGATCTTGACAATGTTTGTGCAAAGGTTTACTTATTTAAGATTATTTCCTTCTTTATTCCTCTCCCCCCAACATATCTTATAGGCGCGCCTACGTGGAAAACGATTGGCTTTGGGAAGCTAATAGCGTAACTTTTATTTGGCAGTTAAGGGATTTATTCATACGGTTTATATATATATATATATATATATATATATATATATATATATATATATATATATATATATATACACTGGTGTGCAAAAATTAAGGACGGATAACACTATCATCCATAGCAACCACAAAATGAAAGGAAGCAAAATGTGGAAAATTAGAATAAGTGCGGGATATTAGTAAAGTATGAGTATGCAAATTTTTTCCACGTCTGTTCATCACGGGATAGCGTTCATAAGAGCTTTAAAGGTTTTGACGCGTGTGGACAGTTGTTGTTTCAAGTCAAAGTTTTACAGGAAAAATTTAATAGACGAACTTAAAATTTTTGGCATGTCTTCCCGACATCACATAGATGATTTTATGCGTGGCCGAATTATTGGAAAGATCGAAGAAGGGCGAAAAATAACAGATGTTGCCAGGGAGTTCGACATCGCTCACAGCGTTGTTTCACGGCTGTGGAAGTCATTTAAAACTACTGGAATGTGTAGTAGACGGCACGGGGAGGTCGTGTTAGAAGTACGACGCCTGCAGAAGACAGATATATCGTCCTATCAGCAAAAGGAACAGGCGCACCACAGCTCAGCAGGGGCAAATCAATTTCTTGCTGCCTCAGGGAAAGCAGATCTCCCGAAAAACTGTTGCCAGACGTTTGAGGGGGAGGGAGGACTATACGCACGCAGACCTGTTGTGTGTGTGTGTCCCATTGACCAGACAGCACCGTACTGCCCGTTTGCAATGGTGTCATGAGCATCACAATTCGACTGAGCAGGACTGGGCATGCGTACTATTCTCAGATGAGAGTAGGTTCAGTCTGTCATCGGATTGTAGACGCCAACTGATCTGGCGCGAGAGTGGTACTGCTTATCGTCCAGAAAATAGCCAGGAAAAGGACCGATATCCGACATGCAGTATCATGGTGTGGGCGGGCATCATGATCAATGGCCTCACGCGCCTACATGTGGTTGCGAATGGGACTATGACGGGCCAACGATACATTGATGAAATTCTACTTCCTCATGTTCGTCTTTTCCGTGGTGCTGTCGGTGATAAATTTGTTCTTGTGGACGACAACGCAACATGTCATCGAACACTCGCTGTTCTGGATTGTCTAGACAGCTAGGGTATTCAACGTCTCGTATGGTCAGCGCGTTCTCCAGATCTAAACCCCATTGAAAATGTGTGGGATGCTTTGGGGAGGCAAGTTGATGGTTGAAACTATCCTCCGACAAACAAGAACACCCTCATCCGTGCACTCACAGAGGAATGGGATAAATTGCCTCAACAGCTGCTGGATAATGTTGTAAAAAGTGTGGTACGACGTGTGGAATGTTGCATCACACTCCACGGTGGACATATCCCGTACTGATACCTTTCTTTAAGGTGCCTGCTGACTTTTAGATGTGCGTTGTTCCATTTCTCCGTAAGCAGATCAAATGAACATTTCTTTTTCTTTCAGTTGTTTCACAGCTTTTGTACTTTCCAGAACAATAAATGTTCTTTATTCTAATGTCTGAACAGTGTGGCAACTAAATTTTATCCTACTAGGCCTCATGTCTCGCTTAATGTTATGCTACATAGCAATTTGTGATCCGTCCTTAGCAATTGTCCAGCAGTGTGTATATATATATATATATATATATATATATATATATATATATATATATATATATACACTGGAGTGCAAAAATTAAGGTGGAAGTCGAAAAATTAGCATATCAGCTGAACAAAGAGGCAGAGCGGACAGAAAGACCAATCAGGAGATTAAGTAAGGTGATGTACGGTAGCACATGCGCAGATATGCAGGTAGACGTAATGGGGGAGTATCTGAGTAGAATAAAGCATGTTGTCGGTGTAAGATCAGTATTTCTGGCAAAGAGATTACACGCCGTATAGCAGTTGAAATCACACCGAGTTACTGCCTCAGCGAGAAATGGCGAATAATCAAATCTGTTAGACGACATCTGGATGCTTTTACCCGAGGTCGAATCATTGGGAAGTTGGAGAATGCCGCAGTGTGACAAGTGTGGCTGCAGAGTTCGGAATTGCTCACAGCATCGTTTCACGACTTTGGAGACAATTTCAAACTACAGGAACAGCTATCCGGGGGTTCAGTAGTGGTCGTCCACGAGGAACCACACCCGCAGATGACCGGTACATTGTCTTACAGGCCAGAAGAAACAGGCGGCAGACAGCGGGAGAAATCGCTAGACACACGACACAGGCGACTGGACGACCGATATCGCGCTTTACCGTGGCCAGAAGACTGCACGGTGGTGGTCTGTTTGCACGACGCCCTGTACGGTGTGTATCTTTAACGCCTGCCCATCGGAGAAGGCGTTCTCTGTGGTGCAGGGAACACCGGAATCGGAGGGACAATGAATGGGGACGAGTACTTTTTACAGATGAGAGCAGATTCAGTTTGAGTAGCGATTCTCATCGCATACTCATCTGGAGACAGCGGGGAAGCCGCAATCATCCCTCGAACATCATTGAAAGGGACAGGTATGGAGGTCGCGGTGTTCTCGTTTGGGGAGGCATCATGCTTGGTAGTCGTACAGACATTCACATCTTCGACACAGGTTCAGTCAACGGGACCCGTTATTGTAACGAGATTCTTCTTCCATATGTGCGTCTTTTTAGAGGCGCTATGGGTCTGCAGTTCCTTTTCATGGTCGACAATGCACCATGTCATCGCACAGTAGCTGCCGAACAGCTCTTAGAGAGTGAGGATATTGAACGTATGGATTGGCCGGCACGATCTCCGGATCTCAATCCCATCGAGCATGTATGGGATTTTCTAGGCAGACGCTTGGCAGCTCGTACCTTACCACCAGTAACGATTCGGGAGCTTCCATTGGCGCTGCAAGACGAATGGGCAGCAATGCCTCAACAACTCATTGACACCCTCATTCTCAGCATGGGCAGACGCTGTGAAACCTGCCTAGGAGTCAGAGGAGATCATATCCCCTACTAAAGACCGCATGTTTCTTGCTGGACACCCATCACAGGGATGTTTCGGCCTTCAGTCGCATTGCGCTCCGTGCTACTTTTTCAATATCAAGCTTCTTTTTATCCCTCTAATTTCTCTTTTAGTAAGTGTTGCTTACATTACACATGTCCTTACGTATTGAGGGTCTTACGTTATTAAATGTGTTGATTTGGAAAGCTTTTGTACAAAGTTATATTGAAAAAACCGTCTCGTCCTTAATTTTTGCACACCAGTGTATATATATATATATAAACCGTACAAATGATCAAGATAAGTGTTACTTTATTTTATATAATTTTATGCATGAAAATCCCTTTGGGTCACTGGTAATTATTAAACTTGTCCTTAACTTAGTATTGTTAAATTAATTATAAAATACATTATGCGGCACTGATACAATCATAAGTGTATTATACCAGTGTCAATGTGTATTTTTTTTATTATGTCGGAATGTATTTTGTTTGTTTACTTACAGTAAATTAATTTTTTTTAAAAAATGTTCCGTTTTCGACTTTTTAATATGCTCGCGCCCCCTCGTAAGCTTATCCCGCTCCCCAAAGGGGGGTGCGCCCCACAGTTTGAGAAACGCTGGACTGCAGTCTTTTTTCACACACCACTTCTTTAAATTAGATGAGATTAAAACAACGCTTGCAAATAATATTGATTTTTTTTTATTTTTTCAGAAAAAAAAATATCATTTAAATACAAAATGGTTTGCATAGTTGCAAAAATTGCTTAGTTTAAACAATGATATTCAAAGAGAGAGAGAGAAAAGTTAATAATCTTTCTTTATTTGAAACCCATGCGCACCATAAAATATTCCAATCGAATGAATATAAGGAATTCATAAAAGTGTAAGATTTTATTCTTGAATCTGTATAGAGATTTATGTTTAAAAAAAATCTTGCTTAAGGTGAAATGATACGATTTTGAATTTATAAAGTAGGATTCATTATGAACTAATGTCGAAACTAGTCCAACTAGTTTTAAAATTTACGACAAAACATGAAGTTTTATGTAACAGTCTCTCTCTCTCTGTGACAAACCTATACGGAACTTTATCACTAACCTTCTGAGTCGTCTTTTTTAGGGAAATTCAATTCACCTACCTATTTCCAATCAGCTCCAAAAAGAGGATAGTATTCCTTGTTATATGCAGATTAGATAAAGTATTTAAGTCAAACGGAATAGTAAAGTAAAAAGCAGTAGGAGAGAGAGATTGAAGCAGGAAGGTATAACGGTGAAATTAGAGATTTATTATTGAAGATTTCTTGGTGGATAATTTAATCTCAGGAAGAGTTGAGATTCTGTGTGATAAATATTGATTTATATTTAAAGTCTCATTAAAATTTTATATTAGGTTTGAGATTAAAGTTAAATGTTTAATAGGAACATTATTGAATATAAATCTGGGATCTCTTATCGCGGTAATCTCTGCTTGATCGATATTCTAATTGTTCATTAATTGGGTCATTAGATATTTAAGTTAATTTAAAGGAAAGTCCCTTTTAAACCTCATATAGCTAATTTGATTCATTTGTTATTAAAAGTCTTTGATTCTATTTGGGAAAAATAACCAAATAAAGTTATTTATAAAAATGGCTACTGGCTCTTATCTGACTCCAAATTATTCTCGTTCTCAAAGTGAGATCCAAAGGGATCTCTTCACAAGTCTTTTTCGCTATGTTGTTATATAAAATATAATATACGCCCTAAGTATTTTCTTTTGAAGTTTTGAATTTACGTTTAGTATTCAAAAGGATGTTTATGCTAAGTGTTTCTTATCAGTTCATTTTTTTATTGCCATAACAGCTATGCATACAGCTTAAATTCAACATAACATTATTATTAAAAACCAATAAGGTTGGCTATAAAATATTCATTCTAATCCATTAGATTTTTTAGTGTGTAATAAAGCCGAGAGAGTTCATTTCTTCACATTTTAGGATGATTACTACTTTTTATCACAGTCAACATGGCGACAAGTAATACAATAGGTTATTGTGTTTTTCGGTTCATAAATTTTTATTATATATATAAAATACAGTGGCTTTTTCAGATACCATTTTGGAGTCAAGTTCGGTTGTAACTTTTGTTTTAGAAGACAAACACATTATACAAGTAACAAAGAAGAAAAAGACTTACAAAACGAATAGGCTGTAGGGACAAAAAGAAAACGGACGAGAGAGGTTTAGACTAAATGAACGAGATTCAATCCAAAAGTTCTCAGCTTAATAAGATGTACGAAATCCTCGAATATTCTACAGAATTACCTGATTTAATCTTTGAAAGCCAATTAAATGCAGATATTATGCAACATCGCATCAGCTTCTTGTAGTATTGATGTGGAACTTTTTGAGAAATAAGGTTGCAGTTAATTTACGACTGTGGTAATTAAAAAGAATTAATTTCTTTGAAGGTTTAGGAAGGAGTAAAAGGAATAAAAGAAAAGAACTAGTAGTGAGAAATTTTGGAAATCTTGGTACATACCCACATACATATATACAAGTGTGTGTGTGTGTTCACTAGAAATACAACTGGTTAAATCCTACTTTGTCCTTAGACAGTAATGTTTATAATATTGCAGCATCCATATGTGTTTATGTTTCCAAAATCTTAATTATATTTTTTAATCTTTAGTATTCAAGGAATTTTGGTCCCTCAAGTAGAGTTTATTAAAAATTATATACACGCACGCACACATACACACACACATATATATATATAAATAATCCAATAAAAGAATTTTTACAAAATATAATCATATACATATAAATAAATTTATACATATATATACATATACATAAATACATAAACAAAAATATAAAAATAGACATATAGTTATATACCTAAGATAACTAAAAGTAGGAAGGGGCTGCGGTAGCCCAGTGGTTAAGGTATCCAACCATGGCAGGCATGTCATGAGTTCGATCCCAAGTACCACTAAAGACCCGCCGTGTAGGGCAGCGATGCACGTTAAATCTGTCGAGAGCTGAAACGTCCTCCCGTTGGTGTGGTGTGGTAGTTAGGAGAGGGGTGCCAGCTCAGGTGTCGTCCACGTCACTTGACCATGGTTCAAAATTACGTGGTCCGTCGCCAAAAGCCCTCGTGTAGCTGAACAGTGCGACGTTAATATTAACTCAACTCAACTAAAAGTAGGAAGGAGGTACATAGTATAGTATACTTTTAGTTATCTTAGGTATATAACTATATGTCTATTTTTATATTTTTGTTTATGTATATATATATATACGTGTGTATGTGTCTTACATGTGGCTTGTAGAACATGACACCACTTAATGGTTGACATGTAACTAAATTAAACGCGTTGCCTTCAGTAATTTTTTTTTAAAAATAATGTTAAGAGAGAGAGAAAATCAGATTTGAAATGGAAAAAAAGGGAGAATCACTAGGGTGTCTTTTCAATTTTTTTCGCTTAGAACACTTTTCGCTTCACTTTTTTAATAATTTCAATATTAAGGGAATTTAGGAGGTTGTAGTTTTCCTTACGAAAATAAAAAATGACTTTCTATGAGTGTTAAAGAAAGGGAACGAATTACAGTAGAGGAGATTATTAGTGATACCAAAAGAAATACTTCTTATAATTTGTAAATTAGTTATATATTTCTAGATAAAAAAAACAATTTTTCAAATCCTTCAATATACTGGAATTTTTAAAAATCTCGGCATGGCTATGAATTATTTTGTGTACTTTTTTGGCAATTAATTGAATGGACTGTAACGAAATTATTTTAGAAAATACAAATATTTTAGTTTTAAATCAATCCATTTATATTGATGAGACTTCCGACGTGAAGTCTTCCGAACAAATTGAAATCTTTTTTACAACGAGCATTAAAGTTGAAACTAAACATTGATGTGGCAACATTATGCGTTGTCATTATTTGTTTAGAATTTATAAAAGTTATTTGAAAGTTGACCGATCGCCAAGCTGTGGCGCCAACATGCTTAAACAGACGTTTATATAGGCATAAACAGTATTAATGTCAAGAAATAGTGTGACTTCTGATCATATAGACACGTTATGGATAAAAATCACTTGCTTAAGTTCTTTTTTAATCGAGCCGAATTCGGAGAGATTGATATGTTTTGAGAACTTTCCGAATTCGTGTTCTCGTCTCTATAAAACTAGGCCTGATTAATATTTAACCACTTGCCAGTTTTGACCGTACACCGTACGTTCACTAGTTTTTTCCAATTCTTGATTTGCCCGTACGTCGTACGTTCAGATTTATATTTCCGATTTCATTTCTGCTTTGCCCGTATTTTTATCTCTCTAGTAATTCTAAAGTATAATTGAAGAATTTGTCAATGGATGGCGATAGTTGCCCACTGTATTGAGTTGAAACACCAGTTTTAAGTGGATTTGGAATGGAATATTAGAAAAGTGGGAAAATTTATTCACATCATTAGCTAGCGTTTTTGTGAGCGTGATTCTGAAAGACTTTTTGCACTGTATTAGACTAATATTGGAATTTATATCCTGAAATAATGGATGAATCGGAAATAATTCCGATTAATGATTATGATTCGGATCTTGAATCTGAAACAGATTCTGAAATATCTATAAACGATTCGGGAAGTATTGACAGTTTCTCAGACGATTTTGACTTTGATATTAATGACGATGAAAATGATGACCTTAGCCAAGCAAGAAACTTTTATGAAATCGATTGTAATAATCTTTCTGCCCCTCCTCCGAGATTTGCATTCACTAATATGCCTGAAATTCATTTAGATTTTGATGCAAGCTCTGGTAAAATGCAATATTATGAAGCATTCATAGATAATAATTTGATTGATTTGATTGTTCACGAAACAAATCGTTATGCTGAACAAACTATTGGGAGCAGCATTCCTCGCAGGCATTCCAGAAGTAAAAAATGGGAGCCAACATCAAAAGAAGAAATGCATGTTTTTATAGCTCTAATTATTCTTCAAGACATCGTCAAAAAACCAACAAATGCACAATATTGGAGCAAAAGACATTCCATATCGACTCCCTTTTTCTCCAAAGTCATGTCCTATCGGCGTTTCAATCTAATTTACCGTTTCTTGCATTTTTCCGATAATGAAACATTTGTTACTGAAACACATGAGTGCCCCAAATTATCAAAAATTTGGCCAGTACTAAAATATTTGACCATTCGTTTCAAGGAAGTAGTTACACCCGATAGAGATGTTACTATTGATGAAAGTCTGATGTTATTCAAAGGAAGGCTTGGTTGGAAACAATATATGCCTCTGAAACGGTCACGATTTGGAATAAAAAGTTATATGCTGTGTGAATCCAAATCAGGGTATGTGTGGTCATTGATTATATACACTGGAAAAGGTACTCTATTTGATGAAAAATACAAGCATATGTGTATGTCTTCACAAGTTGTAATGACTCTCATGGAGCCACTCCTAAATAAGGGACATTGTCTCACCACAGATAATTTTTATTCCTCTCCGGAATTGGCAGATATTCTCATTCAAAGTTTGACTGATATGTACGGCACACTAAAACCAGAAGAAAGGATGTTCCTAAAGAACTGCTATCTAAAAAAATTGACAAAGGTCAAATGATTGCCTATCAAAGAGGTAAAGTTTGCGTTATGAAATGGATGGACAAGAAGGCAGTGTGCCTTATTTCAACAATACATAATCCGGAAATGGTTCAAGTACAGAGTCATAAAAATCAGATAAGAAGAAAACCTAAAGCAGTTATGGAATATAACCACACAATGGGTGGTGTAGATCGATTGGACCAACATCTTACAAATTACCCTTTGATAAAGAAAAGGGGAAAGAAGTATTACAAAAAAATATTCTTTCATCTATTGGACATATGTTTGTGGAATAGTTTTGTGTTGTACAAAAAAAATGGTGGAAAAGACTCTCATTTGCAGTTTAGAATGGACATTGTTGATTGCCTGATAGAAAAATATGGAAAGGTGTCAGGAAAGGAAGGCCGTCCTGCACTTCAACCCAATCCAATGAGAGTGACTGAAAGGCACTTCTTGGAAGTAATTGCACCAAGTGAAAAGAAGCTGAGACCTGCAAGAAAGTGCTATGTTTGTTCGCTGAAGAAAAATGACAACGGAAAAAGAATTAGAAAAGAAACACGATACTTTTGCCCGGACTGTGATGTTGGACTGTGCTTGACACCTTGTTTCAAACTGTATCATACCAAATTGGATTTGTAGTCATAAAGAACAGTTACAATAAAGGAAATATATACTGGGGTAAGTTTGAAAATGTTTTTAATTATTTTTCGTTTTTTACATATAACTGTAAAATGCCCTTTCTCGTACATCGTTAGTGCTCGAAAAAAGCAATAATTTGGGAATAACATATGAACATTTAAAAGTACTCTAAATAGTTCATTTTCGTAATTACAACGATTTTACTTGTAATTATCGTTTTATAAAAAAGAAAAATATTATTAACTTCAATAAAAAAAATTGACATTTTTTTGAACGATTTTGGAAAATAAATGAAACTGTTAAGTGGTTAAATGTCTTGCTTGAAAAAAAAACCTATAGCAACTATCTGAATAATATATATATATATAACAAGGATTAAAAATGTTTTCAAAATTAGGCATTATATACCTTTTTTTTAATGTAAAGACATTTACTCTTATGCCAAAAATTAATTTTATAAGTATAACTTTCTTTGAAGGAAAAAGATAAATGGTATTTCAGTATTTTTTTTTATCTTTCAGTGAAATTTTGATTTGCGTAACAGATCAAATTAAGAGAAATAATTTTTTGTTAAAATTCCAGCATTCAGCCCCATTCTGCAGTAAAGTTTCTCTTAGATTACATTGTTCCTGGAGTAAAGCATTTACCCGCATCATGGTTGTCTCAATAACCTAGTACAGTGTTTCTCAAACTGTGGGGCGCGCCCCCCTGGGGGGGGCGCGATAACCTTACGAGGGGGGCGCGAGCATATCGAAAATAAAAGATTTAAAAAATAATTAATTTACTGGAATGAATTAAAACAAAATACTTTCAGACATAATAAAAAATGCACTTTTACTCTGATGTAAGTTATAGGCCAGGGATGGCGAACCAATGGCACGCGTGCCAATGATGGCACGCGACAGAATATTTTGGGCACGCCATCGATCAAAAACGATTTGCATTTTGGCTTAAAATAATTAAGTTTACTATTAAGTATTATGAACAAACGCGAGTGATCCGTCGCGATGCCGACAAGTGGGGAGCAGACTCGTTTGTTATGTCTTGCGTAAATACTTCGTATATTATAAATTGCTAATGATGCAAAGTTTATCTACGCATAGTGTGTGTACGTAACTATTTCTAAATATATTCAAGTTGTTTAAAAAACATATTCTAACGTTTACATTAATAGTTCAGCTTGTATATACATCTAATTTATTAATGTGATCTAATTCTTGTCTTGTAAGTCTAATTGGTAAAATAGCTCTCACTGCTTTATTTTTAAAAATTTTAATGATCTGAGACAAAAGCGAAAGATCAGACACTACAGAAATCTCCTGCAAGCACTCAATTTCTTAAAAACAAATAAATCTGCCCATGAGCCCGCAGTCGTGCGCAGTCAGTAAAAAGGGGTGTTTTTGGCGGGGGGAATCAAGCGAGAGCACATAGAATAGTTAATTTCATCGACACATCTGTACATTTAAAGTTTTGTGTTAAATTTACGATTTTTAACTGGTATTTAGTATGGCTAGTTCAACAAAAAAAAAAAGTGCAAGATAGTAAGTATAGCAGAGAATTTCAAACTTGGTGGGCTGATAAATATGGCATGATCAATAAAGGTGACAAAGCGGTGTGTGTTTTATGTTCTGGAACAGTGGTATGCAGAACATATATCGTCTGTAAAACGGCATTTTGAAACAAATCACAAATCCTTTTTTGTGAAAAAAGCGAACAGAGCAAAAAGAATTAATTGCAAGTGCAATAAAAGACAGAAATAAACAGTCGACGTCTATATTTAAATATGTAAGCAAAAATTGTCACACAAGTGCGGCAAGTTACTCGGCTGCAAATGCCATTGCTCGGCATGGTAAACCTTTTTTAAGAGGGAGAGTTTTTGAAGGAAGCTTGGTTGGCATGTGCGCCCTCACTTTTTGATGATTTTGATAATAAAGATAAGATAATTCAGCGCATCAAAGATGTTCCTCTATCTAGAAACACAATGAAAGATAGAATCTTGAAATTGGCAGAAAATGTTACAGATCAACAAAAAAATGACATTAACTCCGCTCCTTTTATATCGCTATGTCTTGACGAAAGTATTGACACTACTAAATCGGCACGTTTAGCTGTCTTTGCTCGATATTGTGTAGAAAACATCATTAAGGAAGAATTAATTGCGATAACATCGTTGTTAACAACTACAAAGGGCACAGATATTTGTACGGCAGTAAGAAATTCGCTTGCTGAGAAGGAAATTGATTTGAAAAAATTGTTTAGTAACCACTGATGGTGCTCCAAATATGGTAGGCAAAAAATGGCTTAATTTCTTTATTTAAAACAGACGTAGGACACTCGATTCTTGAATACCACTGCATTATTCACCAACAAGCCTTATGTGCAAAGAGTGGTTCAAGATTTCTTGATAATGTAATAACTTTATTCACAAAAATAGTCAACCTCATATCGTCACAGGCTTTAAATAAACGAAAGTTTGATGCTTTGTTGAATGAAGTCAATTCGGTGTATAATGGCTTAATAATGTATAACAATGTTTGCTGGTTGAGCCGCGGGAACGTACTTCAAAGATTTGTTGATTGCTTGGAAGAAATCAGACTGTTTCTACAAAATGAGAGCAAAATTGAACAATACCCACAGTTGATGGATATTATGTGGCTTTTATAATTGATGTTTTTTACAGACATATGCCAATATTTCAACAAATTGAACATAAAGCTTCAAGGCCCGCATAAAACAGTTATCGTCATGATGGATCCGCTTTTGAAGCTAAACTATATGTTTTCAGAAACGATATTATTACAAAAAACTACAAGTACTTCCCAAACTTGAAAAAAAAATATCACAGATTTAGATGCCCAAGAGAAACGAAACGAAGAAAAAGTTATTGATGACTTTATTTCCATAATGGATTCTTTAATCAAAGAATTTTCAGCGAGATTTTCTCAGTTCAAGGAATTATCGGAAACGTTCAAATTTATTATGTACCCTGATGTGATTTCGTTTGATAAACTGAACTCGTCTCAATTCGATTGGTTGGAAATTGAAGAACTTGAAATGCAACTGATTGATTTCCAGTCTAGTTCAATATGGATTCAAAAGTTTATTGAAACAAGGAAAAAGTTGGAATTGATTGAAGCAGAAAGATTGACAAGCAATATAAGTAAAAATACCAGTAACGAAATTTTGGAAACATGGAATTCGATTCCAGACGCATTTAACTGTTTAAAGAAGTTGGCGTATGCTATTTTAACCATATTTTCATCTACCTATGCCTGCGAGTCATTATTTTCAGAGATAAATAACATCAAAGACTCGCTTAGAAACCGTTTAACAGACGACTCTAATTCAGCATGCATTCTACTAAAAGTAACATCTTATAATCCTGATATAAGTTATTTCTCATCTAATCTACAACAGCAGAAATCACACTAATGTTACTTTAATTAAAATTACAAGTATAACTAAAACATTTACTACTATACAGTGCAAAATGTATTTTTTCGTATTAAATAAAGAATTTTGATTTGTTCGTATTTAGTTTTATTAGTTGTTCAATAATCACAAGTCAAAATTATTTGATGGCACGCCTATAACTCATTAAACGTTTTTTTAGAAAAAATGGCACGTTGACCCAAAAGGTTCGCCACCCCTGTTATAGGCGATATCAAGTCATCAAAAAAAAAAAAACTTCTTCAATACTTAATTAGCTATCTTTGATTCTATAACCAAATAAAAAATATTTTATTTAATTTGCTGTAATCCCATGATGAGAGAGTTTTTATTACGTTTTCTTTTTAAAAATAACATTCTACTCTTTCAGAGAAAAACAGATCCCAGATCCAGAATCGAAAAATTCAGGAACATAAAAAATTCATCACTGTCATTATTTTTGAAATACTGCACATTATAGCTGTAATTTGTTTGACCTTCTAAGTTATTAGTAGAGTTAGTTATAACCCATCTCTTATGTGTTTATTTCTCATTTAAGGAAGTTGTAAGTAATGTATTTCTCTATTGCGCTTTTTTCCACGTAAAACAGTTTTATGATATTTGGAAAACCACGGAAAGCACACACACACACACTCTTTGATGGATTACTATGCGAAGACTGAGACCAAAGAGGAGTATTTTCAAACATAAAGCATAACAATTGTTTTTAGCAGTAACATACATATTATCATAATGAATACACTTTTTACCCGGAAGTGGTCGCGCGGGACACACAGATCACGAAATTGTTGATTCTGGCAGAACTGTTTATTTGTCACCAAAGAAAAATTGAAGAGTCCTTGAAAGTAGGTAAGTAACTTTCTCTTAGTTAAATTATTCACTGGAATAACGATTTGTATCGTGTACAATAAAATAATTATAAAAAAAAAAAGGATTGGGGTGACTCAATAACCCTGCTAGATCGTATCGAGTGCGCGCCTGCTCCCAGGTTAAAACATGTTGAAGTCTTTTGCTTTAAAAATATTAAAAATGATACAATTATTCTTCATCGGAATTTTATATTGTTGTTCATTATTTAACATCAACTATAAATGCTAATTCTGTGAGGATTAAAATTAAAATTCGCTTAAAACTAATTATAATTTCAGCAAGCATTTAAAAAAAAACATTTTACATTTTTTGTAAACATTGTCGCGCACTTGGCTTTAATGTTTGGCAAGAATGTTTTATTTTCTTTTAAACGAACTCCTGCAAAGAGCGCGTACTTCGGCCGGTATACTTTTAATGTATCAGTGCTGCACAGAGTATTTTATAACTATTTAATTAATACTAAATTAAGAACAAGTTTAATAAATATTAACGACTTCCATGGGCTTGTTCTACAAAGCAAAGTTTTTATAAGGAATGCTTATGATTAGAAATTGACCCTCTGAGTTATTTTTTCTATATTTAGCAGATATCCATATTTTTGTCTTCTAAGCAGTCACCGCATTTTGCAATATGTTCAATTTAAAAATTAGAGAAAGGAAAAATAACGTAATAATTGTCCTATTACTTAGTTAATTTATTTTTTTGCTTAAAAGTAGTATTCAAAATTTAATACTTATGTTATTAATGTGTATGGTTTATAATTAAGATCTCGTATTGTAGCTTTAGCGTCAAAGTGAATTATTATTGCATTTAGTGCATTATTAATGTATAAGGGGGGCGCGATAAAAATTGTGATTGAAAAGGGGGGCGCCAGTATTGAAAGTTTGAGAAGCACTGACCTAGTAGGTATCGTCACAAACTCATTATCGGCTTTATCAAATAGCGGTTTCGAGCCTTAATGCAGTATAAAGAGGCTGACGCACGTTAAATTTGTCGTGGCTAGAGATAGCAATATCGGACCACACAAAAGTTAAATACCTGTATTCGGTATTTTTTAGATGTTAATACCGGCAGTAGAAATTTTAGAAAAAGAAAAAAAAAACACAGGTGTTTCTTTGTTTTATTTGCCAGTTTTTATTAGAGAGTATAAACACCACACAAACACACACACACACACACACACAAGTAATATAAAAAATTTTTTAAGTCAATATCTACTTAGATCAACAAAGAAAATTTTTATTTTAGCCACTTTTTATTAAATAGTTACAATTAATATAAATATGTATATACATAGGACAGAATCACAACATTAAGTGGTAATTAATTTTTATTAATTATCATTAAAGTATCGTATTCTCATCCAAACAATCGAATATATAAAATTTCAGTTCAACTGAATGCTTTAAAAACGTGAGAAAAAAACCTTTTCAAGTTTTGACACAAGTCGCCAAAAATGATGCCAACGTGGCTGCATTTGTAATTCTTTAAATAATTAGTTTTAATCAATCAATTTTTATTAATTATAATCAAAGTATTGTATTGTCATCCAAAATAATCACCTATATAAAATTTCAGCTCAATTGAGTGCTTAAAAATGTATTTTATTAACGATTGAAACTTCCACCAAGATAAATAAATAAATAGAGTGTGAGCTAACAATAGGTATTAAAAAAATTGTAACTTATAAATAATAACAATATATATGAAGAATCCCTAAAAAGTAAAGGGACATCTTATTTATTTAAATCACAAAAAAAAATGTAAATATCAGTATTCAGTCTGTGGTAGAAGTTTTCGAAATGTTATCTTAAATCTTATTCATTATTATCTTATTTATTATTATGGATTTTTATTTATGAGTACATATATAATAAATGTGAAAAATATTTTGAGCCCTAAAGTATTATATGCAAATACAATGTGAATAACACAAACACCAATTTTTAAAAATATCAAAATATTCCGCACTTTCTTCACAACTACAACCTTGTTTTCACAGATACAGATATCAGACTGCGAATTCTACGCGTGTGCAGTATCGTTCTGAGCTGTTATAGGATAATTTTGGCCCGCCTCCCTGGATGATTCACACATTTTATCACTTCTCTTGATTGTACGATGCAACTTTATATTCACATTCTAATTAATTTCGCCCGTTAGGGAGACATAAATGCAAATATGTATACTATTTTACTATGTTGGCGATCCCTGAACATATAGTGGAGGCAATTTAAAAAATTGTAGTAAATGCCAAAAAAAAAACCAAAAAAAAAACGGCATTTTAACTTGTGAATACCGGTATTACATCACTGTTCAAATGGTTCAAAATACCGGTATTCGGCATACCGGTATTGCTATTCCTACTCGTGGTTTAACCCCTTAAGCAGTCAATTTTTTATCTAAAATGTTCTAGGAAAAAAGGCACATTTTTTAATTGCATATAACTAAATATAATACTTAACACAAAATGTGAATATGGATGAATTTTATTTAAATTTTCAATAATTTAACGTTTTCACACTATTTTTTATTTTATAATTGGACAACACAAACCCCCCTAACTGTTTGCTTTTTATAAGTACACCCTGCGTGCTATGAAGAATGTTCCATATATTTTTAAAAAATTTCTCTCATGCTTACAAAAAAAAATCATATTTGTACCTTATTTTTAAAAGGTTGAGGATATTGTGCATGTGTGCATATATGTACACTTACCTCCAAAAGTCTGCGTACAGGCAATAATCTTACGTGTTTATGCTATAATTACTATTAAAATCTCGCTTTAGAAAATCAAAAT
Organism: Trichonephila clavipes; assembly: GCA_019973935.1. NCBI lineage: Eukaryota > Metazoa > Arthropoda > Arachnida > Araneae > Nephilidae > Trichonephila > Trichonephila clavipes. Next base: position 678,314 of record BMAU01017761.1, read on the forward strand.
ACTTGTCAGCAATTCTTCAAAATTTCCTTATTCAAACAAAAGCAACAAAATTCACCTTAACGAGAAAAAACAAGAATGACCACCAAATAATCACCAACCATCCGCACTAAAAGTCTGCGTACACTTACAAAATAGAGCTTTTAAAGACCTTTTATTGTAAAATAATTGCACTAAATGGAGTTTTCAAGTAATTATAACCTTTTTTTTACTATTTATTTAGGATTTGAGATTTGAAAGCTTTTCTGGTTCCTTGACAGGCAACAGAATAGAGGTCGATGTATTATGGAAGATATACTATCATAGATCCTGAGAAAAGGGGAAACTTTTTAAAGCAATCGTTGAAATTGTTAATAGGAGACATTCATCGATTTAAAAAGTGTTCATGAACTACAAATCAACTAAGCCAAGATCTGGCCGCCCGCCTGAAATGTCACCTCGAGGATCTTGCTTAGTAATACGCTCTATGAAAATAAATCCGAGACTATAAGCTTCACAAATAGCTAAAAGTGTTGCTAAGATATTGCATAAAAGTGTGACTTTAATTACAATTCGAAGAATACTGAAAAAGGATGACTATCATGCCCGAGTTGCACTCAAGGAGTATTCATTTTTCGAATGAACATAGCTAAGAGGTTCCAGCCAAAACACTTGCTTGCCAAATAAAACCTAATTAGGGCACATGTCTTAGAAAAGTGTAATATATTCAATTGAAAGTAATTTTTGTAATTTAGCATCAAAAAGCACAAAAATTCCTGGACAGATCTTAAGAAAAAGAATCCTTTTTCGACTATCAAACATGGAGGAGGAGGCTTAATGTTTGGGGGCGCACTGAAAGCCTTTCGGTTGGTTACCTAGAATTTATTGAATCAACAATCTACAAAATTGCTTACTTGAACTTATTGAAGTAAAATATTAGGGGATATCCCGAGAAATTTGCGGTGAGTAATGATTTTTACTTTCAGTGGCTCAAAGGTACCAAGCAAATGGTTCACACCGTGAAGTCATTGTGAAGCCATGGCTGTTCTGACATGTCCCAAATCAATTCCGAAAGTCAACCTAGTCCCCAGACTTAAGCACAATGCAGCATTTGTAGGATTAACTCGAGTAAATAATCAGTGAGAACGTAATACATCCAAGGAAATGCTCAGATCTGTCAAAGTAAAAGAATTGAACAAAATATCCACAAACAAAACAACTAAGCTAATTAAATCCTTGCCAAATATGTTGAGAAAGTTATATATATATAAAGAACAGAATAGCTTAAAAAGTATTTAATTTTAGTTACAATCCATTATTATAAAGGTTTTTCCCAGTGTACGCAGACTTTTGACGCACACGATTTGTGTCATTCTCAAGTTATAAATATTTGTATTATTTTATGTAATATTCAGGTGATTGTTGCTTATACTATTTGAATTTACGACGTTAGAGAAATCAATAAAAACAGTATTGATTCAGAAAGACTTCATTTAATTAGTGATCTTTGCATGAATATGAAAGATGATCGTCTGTACGCAGACTTTCGGAGCCAAGTGTATATGCACGCACAATGTGAAGCATGGTGTAATACTCAGTCTTACATAGCAATGGGAACAGAGATAACATCGGATTTTTTGGATTATCTTTCCATTTTAATTTCTTCTCAAACAACAAATTACACATTGCCCCTCCAATCATTGTTCTTTATCAAATATTTTCACGAGTCTTAATTCCTGCCTTCAATGAAAAACTCCCGCCTTCACATCACAAAGAAAATCCCACATGAAAAGTTTTTCAGTACCATGGACAAACAGCATCTCTTAAAAATACTATTAATAACATCCCAGTAAGAATTAAAAATATGTGCAAATCTAAGATAGAAAGAAGAAAATATATCAGTGCCCGTACAGTGTTCGAGCAAATCCGTTGTGGCCTGTTTTCGGTAGCCCCCCTGCGGTAGTGTTTCTCAAACTTCCAATATTTGAGAGCCAATTTTCAATCATAAGTTTCATCGCCTCCCCCCCCCCCAAGCATACAATAACAATGCATTGAATGTAACAATAAAGTACTTTGACACTAAAACCACACAATACGGCCTTAATTGTGTACACCGTAAACTATCAAGAAAAGTATTAAATTTTGTATATATTACCTTTAAGTAATACATACAGTCGGACCTCTATATAACGAAGTCACTAAATCCCGGATAAAAAGTTCGTTATATGGAAAATTCGTTATATAGAGGTTCATCTTTTAATATACTTTATAAACCACACACAAAACAAATTTTTAATTCATTAACACTATATAATAAAAAAGTATTTATTCACACCATTTTGAAAATTAGTATATGTTTATTTTATATATCTTACCCACCAAAAAAAGGAAGAAAGAAAGAAAAACTGCAAGGAAAACAAGAAAAAAGAATGTCGAAGAATTCACTATATTTTCAATATTAAGAAAATAATTTTATACTAAAATTAATGAATTTTAAGGACATTTTATAATTTAAAACATACAAGTAATGCTAAACATATACATTATTTTATAATTAGAACACGGAGACACGCGACAACTCCACTTAGGGTGAAAGAGGTTATCGAAGATGTTTCTAGTGAACTGGGTAATGGGGGTTAAAGGTTGCACTTCTTGGATAAAACGTCCAGAACTCTATTGCTCTCGGCGAGTTAGGATCTAATAAAACCATTTCAAGATTTATGCCCACCATAAAATGCGTTAAAGAGAGAATAACTTGAAATTTTTTCTGAAATACTTTAAAAAAAAAGGTAACAAAAATTGAATCACAAAAGTAAAAGCTCGTTGTATAGAAAATGAGCTTCGCTATAGAGAGGTTATTTTACGAAGAAAATCGTGAAATGTTCAAGGTTCCAGGAAAATATTCGCTATGTAGAAAAATTCGCAATATAGAGGCTCGTTATTAGAGCTCCGACTGTGTTTTTTAAATAAATTACTTTTAAATAATAATTGTTTAAAAAATCCTTCATTTCCGACTTTTCGATATACTCTCATCCTCAACGTAGGTCTATGATGCCTCACAGTTTTAGAATCACTGCTCTACGGTGTACGGGCAAACCAGTTAAGAAGTTAAGTTCTTCATGTTGGCGTGGTGTGGAAGTTAAGAGGTGGCCGCGGTAGCCGAGTGGTATAAGTATCGGACCGTGGCTTGCCTTGTCACGAGTTCGATCCTAGTGCCACTAAAGACCCGTCGTGTAGGGCAGCGATGCACGTTAAATCTGTCGAGAGCTGAAACGTCCTCCCGTTGGTGTGGTGTGGTAGTTAGGAGAGGGGGTGCCAGCTCAGGTGTCGTCCACGTCACTTGACCATCGTTCAAAATTACGTGGTCCGTCGCCAAAAGCCCTCGTGTAGCTGAGCAGTGCGACGTTAATATTCAGTCAGTCAGTCAGTGGAAAATAAGAGAATGGAATGCCAACTCAGTTGTCGTCTTCGTCACTTGACCACGGCTTAAAATCACAAGGTTCGTCCCTAATAACTCTCGTATAACTTTAGGGTGCAACGTTAATAAATACTAAAACTAAATTATCCTTATCGTTATAGCCCTAATGTAATGTTACGTTAATGATCAATCAATCAATCAATATCCTCATTATTATAAAGCGACCTCTTCAAAACGCGTGTCATTAATCTTTTTTTCTGAAATGATTTCGTAAAAATATCGGAGCGAAACACTTCAGTTTTGCTTTATATAACTCATAAAAGAGGACGAGTACTTCCATAAAAACCTTTTCATTTGACATTATTTTGACAAATCAACAGTCGTAAACTTCAAACATTCTTCGCTACACTTAACAGTTGATTGTTAAGGGGATTTTGAAGAATTGACAAAAAGAAAACACACATTTCTGAAAAGAGAAATCAAATTAACTCAATTGATCTATCAGAGGCGTTATTCACTGTTGCTTCTGTTTTCTGAAAACTGCAGTTCTGTCTGAAAATTTGGAGGATATTAGCAATAGTCACGTAAAAAAACTTCTGTAACAGTTATTTTCCTTGGGGTGTCTTACTTTATCATCAATATTTCTCCCTCTACACGGCATACTCTCCAATCTTGAACTTTCAAATACAGGTATTGCCAACAACTAATATCAGTACAGATTTTTCGAATAAGTAAACTTTTTTGATTCTTAGAAATCTTATTAAGTAAGTCAAGAGAGAAATTTTTTTAAAAAAATTTCCGAAACTTAAATAAATACCTTTTTAGAACTTTTCCCAGGTTCAGAAGTTTTACGGATATTAGTGTTGTTTCAATCACTTGGTTATTAGAAAACTATTTCAATTCTTGCTTATAAATGCATGTGATATTTCAGTTTAAAAGATTCTAATTTAATATAAATTAAAATGTGCTCAATTTGCAATAATGGATTAAATAATTTTAGTATTGCTATCAAAACAGTTATAGTTACCCTCAATTAAGTTTCTTTTATTGCAAAAGTTGCTTTTTTTATCAATTGTTAAAAATTCATTAGATCTTATTAATGCAGTGGTTCTCAAACTTTTACTACTGGCGCCCCCCTTTTCAATCACAATTTTTATCGCGCCCCTCTTATACATTAATAATGTACTGAATGCAATAATAATGCACTTTGACGTTAAGGCTACAATACGATCATAATTATAAACCGTACAAATTAACAAGATAAGTATTAAATTTCGTATATCTTAATTTTAAGCAATATATATATATATATATATATATATTGCTTTTTTAGTTCGATTCACTATAAAAAGCGTGTTTTTAGTTTGTTTTAAAACTATAATTTATTTTATAGTTATTTTTTACTATACACTATAATAATCCCAATTCCAGTGAATAATTTTATTAAGAGAAAATATACTTACCTACTTTCAAGGACTTTTCAATTTTTCTTAGAAAATTTGAGAAAAAATCCAATAAAACTAAAAGAAAATGTTCCAAATGTGCGTGCCCTTAATAGAGGACATAAATCAGACACTTTTCGCTAACAACACAGGAACGTTATTTTCCAGCTAAACTCAAATCAACTCAAACGTTTCATGTCTCACGCTTTTCTGATAATCACCTTCGCTATATATATATATATATATCTTGATTAATATGCATTATTTCAGTAGGTTCTTCAATTGCTTGATCAGTTTCAACTTCCTTCAGTAGGGATCACAGATGCCCATTTTTTTAATATTCTGCTTATTTATATTTATAAACCATAATAAGTCGTACAACACAGCAATCAAAACTACAAAATTGCTCATGGGGAAAGTGTAGCATGTTCTAAAAATAATTGTGTAAAACGTTTTCATTATGCATTATATGTTTCAGATTACTCATGCTTATCCATATATCATAAAACTCTTTCACATGGAAAAAGATGAAACAGAAATATATTATATATTTACAACTTCCCTAAAAAAAAGACGGAGATAACCATACCAGTAAGTTCGAAGGTCAGCTAAAGTAATATTTTAGGTTAAAAGGAACGTAATAAAAAATCTCTCATCGTTTGATATCGTTAAAAGAAACGTAAAAAAAAAAAAAAAACTCATCGTTCTCATATTGACCGCAAAGCAAACAAAATATTTGTTTAATTTGGTTATAATATCAAATATGGCTAATGAGCGTTTGAAGTGGAATCTTTTATTTTTGATGATCACCAGATGATAAAAATAAATTATATCAGTGTAAATGTGTATTTTTTATTATGTCAGAAAGCATCTTGTTTTACTTCATTCCAAAAAATTATTTTTTAAACCTTTTATTTTCAATATGCTCGCGCCTCCCTCGCAGGGTTACCACGCCCCCCCCCAGAGGGCGCGCCCCACAGTTTGAGAAACACTGTATTAATTAAAATATCACAAGTTTAAGGAAATATCCAGGATTCTAATGAGTGAAGATGGATATAAGAAGCAATATGAAAGGTATCTAAATGTATTTACCATAAAATTCAGTGTACAACGCTCACCTATAATTTCAAGCTGAATTTTTTGATGCAATGGAAGGGTTACCATATTGTAACCTTTATCGCTCAAAATTTGGCGACCAAAAGTGGGTCCTCCTAGGATTCAACCAAATAATTTATTTGAGGTATTATCCTAGGCTTTTTAAAAAATAGTATACTTCTAGAAATGCAACTCTTTAAGTTCATATGGTATGTCATTTTTTTTAATAGACAGTATTTCGATAAATCTAGATGTCTAATTTTTCTTATGCTAATTTCTTTTATTTTTAAAGCTCTAATTTTATATCCGGCGTATAACGCGCATCGGTAAATTGCGATCTCATTTTTTTGGGTTATAATTGCACGTTATACATAGGATTATATGGTGTAAAGAAAATTATGTAGAATTTTTACTAAATGAGAAAGAAATTGCAGTCATGTTCGAAGAACATTCGAGTTCAAATTTTTTTCTTTTCTTTCTTTCTTTTTTCTTTTTTAAAGTAAGTGTTTTTCTCTTTTTTTTCTAATGTACTCTTAATTTTCTATTTTTCAACAGATTTTAAAAATGGATACATTTAAATTCACTTTTCTTGTTATATTAGGGCTTGCATTTTTTGAGAAGATAGTTTTATAATTGTTGTTGAGTATATAAGCGTGAAATATATATAAAGAATAAAAAGAATTCATGTATAAAGAACTCCAAAAACATAAATAAATATAAAATAAATATATAATAAATATAAACTTTTAAGATACTTGAAAGAAATCCTAAATTATTTTTGTAAAATTAAAATACAGCTCAAAAGGACATGCGAAAATTAAAATTTTCTTCTTTGTTATGATTTACGTAGAATAATAAGGATATTACGATGCAACATTGACATTAATAAGCTATCTCAAGCCTGTTTTGATATGCATTGAATTTTATAGAAGTAAAAATAAAAGGTGAATTTCTAATTAAAAAAGCACGTGAAAGCACCGATGGAGCAGGTGTTATCATTATTTAAAACAGATGTGACAGAAAAATTTTGAGAATATTATAAAGTAGAGAGTAAATCGAGACAGAGAATTTACAAATGTAAGTGTATAAAATATGGAAGTAACTTCGTAACAAACCTGCTATTCAAGATCGTTAAGTTGACCGCTAGATATTTTCAAAGAAATGTATCATCTTAAGGTAAATGACCTCATGAAGGACTACTTTATAGTAAGAACAAAAAGAAGAGTCAATAAAGTGATTCACTCCTCTGTCCAGTTGTTTAGATAATAAATATGAACATAATTTTCTCTTTATTTAAATTACCGTAAAATCCGGAGACTTCTGGAACTACAATTCTTTAAGTTCATTGGGGGTATGTAATTTCTTTAAAATAAACAGTATTCCGATCTATATATGTAGAAGTCTAATTTTTTTCATGCTCTTTTATTTTTGAAGGTATCATTTTTATAACCGGCGTATATACGAGGGATATTCGGAAACTAAGGTCCGTTTACTTATAAAACATTACAGATTTTTTCAAAACACTTTATATTTTAAATTCCTTACATGTGTCTCTATTTTTCTACATACTTTCTATATTTGTTTAAACATTTGTTATAACGTTCTACGAGCTTCTGTATGCCTAAGTAGTAGACGTCTGCCGCCTGTGAGGATAACCAGTCTTAAACTTCTTCTTTCACCTCGTCAGCTATGTCGAATCGCTTGCCGCCGAGAAACTCTTTTAGGTAGCGGAATAAGTGAAAATCACCCGGAGCCAAGTCTGGACTGTACGGTGGGTGGTCAATCTGTTCCCATCCAAAAGATCTGATCAGATTTTGTGTGTTAATGGCAAAATGGGGTCTGGCATTGTCATGCAGCAACAGAAATCCAGACGTCAGAAGACCACGTCGCTTATTCTGTATCGCACGTCTAAGTTTAGTTAGGGTAGCGCAGTAAGCGGCTGCATTTATTGTTGTCCCTTGTTGCATAAACTCGACTAACAAGACCCCATGTCTATCCCAAAACACGGTTGCCATAACCTTGCGTGTTGAGATTGTCCTCTTGGCCTTGACTCTGACTGGTGAATTTGTGTGACGCCATTCCATTGACTGACGTTTAGACTCTGGGGTTATGTGAGAAACCTGTGACAATCCTCTCTAAAAATTGATCACCTTCTTTATGATATCGATCCAAAAAAATCAAGAGCACAAGCCATTCTTTTCAGTTTGTGTTCCTCAGTAAGCAGCCTGGGAACCCAACGTACACACAATTTGCGAAATTTCAACTTTTCGGAAACGATTTTGTGCAAAGTTGTTCTACCCACATTCGGAAATTCCAATGCTAAAGTTGAAATTGGGAATCGCCGGTCTCACGAATCTTTTCATCCACGGCATTGACCAAATCATCTGTGATCACTGATGGTCGACCGGAACGCGGTTCATCATGAACATTTTCCCGTCCGTCCTTGAAAGCTCTCACCCATTTACGTACTTTGCTGCTACTCATCGCATTTGGGCCATACACGTCGCTTATCTGTCTATGAATTTCCGCTGCTGAAACGTTCTTTGCTGTCAAAAACCGAATCACTGTCCGTATTTCACAGTCAGCGGGCTCATCGATTGTTTTAAACATTTTGAAGTAGCACTGTACTTACCACACTGCAACAATACCAATGCAAATGGCGTCGTTTGACGAGCAAGGTATGCCGGGAGTTGGTACGCATGCGCATTTCAATGTTTGCGCGACATTCGATTAGCTACGACGATTCGGACCTTAGTTTCCGAATATCCCTCGTATATACATATATAGATATGTATAAATATATTTATATATAACGTGCACCCATAAAGTCCTACATTAATTTTTTTGTGTTAAAAGTGCACGTTATACACCAAATTTTATGGTATATGTTTTAGAAACACTTCGAGAATCAATTGTAAGCAGATTTCAAAATACCGTAAAATACGGCGTATAACGTGCACCTGTATTTTCAAGATGCATTTTTTTAATTTTTAAGTATATTCGTCGTATAACGCACACATCGTTTTTTATGAAGTAACCTGAATTGAACGTATGTAATGCTTTTATGTTTTGAAGTTATTTATTCGAGGTATTTTATGATAGTTTTTTTAAATAGTATACTTCTAGTGAGTGAGCGAATATTAACGTCGCACCGTTCATCTACACGAGGACTTTTGGCGACGGACATCATAATTTTGAACCATGGTCAAGTAACGAGGACAACACCTGAGCTGGCACCCTCTGCTCCTAACTGCCACACCCCATCAATGGGAGGATGTTTAAACTCTCGACAGATTTAACGTGCATCGTTCCCCTACACGGCGGGTCTTTAGCGGTACTGGGCTCGAACTCGTGACGTGGCCGCGGTAGCCGAGTGGTATAGGCATCGGATCGTGGCTGGCTTTGTCACGAGTTCGAGCCCAGTACCACTAAAGACCCGCCGTGTAGAGCAGCGATGCACGTTAAATCTGTCGAGAGCTGAAACGTCCTCCCGTTGGTGTGGTGTGGTAGTTAGGAGAGTGGGGTGCCAGCTCAGGTTTCGTCCACGTCACTTGACCGTGGTTCAAAGTTACGTGGTCCGTCGCCAAAAGCCCTCGTGTAGCTGAACAGCGCGACGTTAATCTTCACTCACTCACTCACTCGAACTCGTGACAAGCCAGCCATGATCCGATTCCTTGACCACTAGGCTACCGCGGTCACAGTACATTTCTAGAACTACAACTCTAAGTTCATTAAGTACGTCATTTCTTTTAAATAAACAATATTTCAACAAATATAAAAGTCTAATTATTTTATATCCATATCTTTTTTTTAGTTTCAAAGCTCTCATTTTTATATACGGGGTATAACGCACATTCGCAAATTTCGATCTTATTTTTTGTATTAAAAGCGTGCGTTATATATATATAAGCCGGATTATACGGTAAAAGAAATAATATATTTTAGTTATAAACTGAGTTTTTACAATCTATTCGTTCTTGGACAAAACGGCATATACCACCCTACTTGTTATGCTCCCTGTGGCATGGACGGCAAACCACGGCTTTCGAGCCATATGTGGCTCTTTGCATAGACGCTTGCGGATCTGCAGACTTCTACCTCTATGCATTATTAAAAAATAATAATGTATACTAAAAAGTCATTTTTTCCTTTCTTTTTATCCCTTTCTAATTATCTATTGAAAAATTTACGTGCGCTTTCATATACGTATTTTCTACTAACCCCTTGCGCACCATGTAACCATTATTGGTTGCATGCTGTGTATGGGGCAAAATCCTATTGTAACCTTATCTGAAGATATGGCTTATATTTAGGTGTGCAACCAATGTTACCAGCATGGGAAGCATTATAAGTAGATTTTCTTTTATTAAGATTGTATAAAATTACAAAAGTTAAATTGCAAAACGTTTGGGCTACAAAAATAGGAAGATAAGAATTAAAATTACAAATCTTTTGAAACATTTTGAAATGTTTTTTTGGAACAAAAAGCTTTTCTACATGCGTTACATAAGTGTATTGTCATTTCGTTCCATTTCTTTATCTTTATCACAAATGGATAAATTCGTATCAGAGTTACTGTTACATCTAAGATCGCTTCAGAAGTGTTTCAATACGTCAAGACCTTTAAATCTACCCGATTTCTTTGTTAATCCAGTGAATTACTCAAAAGATGATTGATAGAATCCAGCAGCAATACAGTCATTTGTATTTTAAAGCGTTTATTTCAATTTGGGCACAACATACTTTAAAATCAATTCACACTCATAAAAGCACATATCTACATTCACAATACTCATATGATACAACCAATTACAAACCCATTTTTATATTGATGAGCTCGCAGGTTCTTGAACAGTCCGTTCACAGTTCGTTTTTAAACGTGGATGGCCTTCCTCACAGTTACTGTCGTATTCATCGGTTTTCGTCAAATATTCTGATTCAGTATCCCTTTCGTTGGAATCCAACCACGATGCCATATTGGCAAGAAAAAGTGAAAATAAACAACAAAAATAGCTATACAAACTTTAGAAAGCGAAACGAAATATGAACGAACGTGCGTCTTAGCGTCAAAAGGAAAAATGAAATGTGCGTTGTAGTGTCAAGGTAAGTATCCCCAGAAAAATCTGGGATTTGCTTGTGCGCTAGGAATTAATAAAAATATTAAAAGAACGAGCAATATGAGAATTTTATATGAAAACAAGCCGTTACCTTCCCTTGGTATTTCATGATGTTGCATGATCATGCATTGTTTTGAAGTTATTTTATCTAAGTCCAGCATTTTAGGCTTTTGGTTATATTCAAAACCATTTATGTAGCTCTTGCTACTTAAAATAAAAGGACAGGATTCGAATTTCTAAAACAGAAGAATATATTTACATTATGTCTTGTAACTTACATATTTATCTTTTAAATTCTCGTCTATAAGAGGTCGATTTCCGCAAAACCCTTTCTTTGCGAATCCCTACTCGGCCAATTTTCAAATCTGTAGGTTTAATAGTTCAAAAACAAGGAATTTTGGTCTAAAACGCCCTGACACCCTAATGCCCTCCCGGTAATGTTGATTTCAGTAAAACCAGTTCTCAGTGGACCCTGAGTTCAACAAAAAGCCTGCCAAATTTTTAAGTCAGTAAACCTAATAATTCCAAAAATAGGAATGTTTGTCTTTAACAACCCCTGAAACCCTTCTTGGGAGTCAATATTTTCAAAACCCGTTCTTAATGGATTTCTACTCAACAAAAAAAAAATAATATCTTCTCACTTTGTGACGGAAGCATCGCGATTTCTACTAAAACTCCTTTTGGGTTTCTTTCGGGTCTTTTCAACCAACTCGAGAAGAGAAGCATGAAATATTCAAATTAGGAATATTATAAATAGTAAAAGTTTAGCGTATGCAGGGTGGTTATGGGAAGTAAATGTACGAGGTCTATGTTTATAATTGTTTAAGCTAAAGTGAGTGGAAATCCCGCATACAAGATTTAATCTATCCGTGCCAGTGTGTTCAAGTTAAAGGTATATACCATTCCACAAGGATAACCGCTACGTCACTTAGGATTCAAGCGAATTGCTGCTTACCCAAGTTAGAGCGGTAAGACCATTTATTTAAACTACTAGGAACTGTGTATTTATTGAGATTAAGAGTAGTCGGTAAAGTAAGACATATAGTGGTCAGTTACGCGATTATTTGGTAATACGTATTATGTGTCTCCTCACCCCAGATTCACTTGGTTTGAATATTGAATATACAGAGTGTTTTTTTTCCAGGTATAGAAGTTTAAGTTGGCATTACTTTCCAAGATGGCGACCGAATTAACAGCTGACAAGTGATTTATTCTCAGTTTGGTTTGGCAATTCATCATGAATAGACTCACGCCTGAACAGCGCTTTCAAATTGTGCAATTTTATTTCGAAAATAATGGTCGCGCGCGCGATTTTCATAAGCGAATTTTGTTTAGCGAAGAAGCGCACTTCTGGTTGAATGGCTACGTCAACAAACAAAACTGCCGCATTTGGAGTGAAGCTAATCCACAAGTGTATGTCGAAACGCCGTTACATCCAGAAAAACTGACTGTTTGGTGCGCTTTATGGGCTGGTGGAATCCTTCTTCAAAAACGATGAAGGCCACAACGTTACAGTCAATGGTGATCGGTATAGAGCCATGATTACTAACTTTTTCATTCCTGAATTGAACAATCATGATGTCCAGGAGCTGTGGTTCCAACAAGACGGCGCAACATGTCACACAGCTCGTGCCACAATCGATTTATTGAAAGACACGTTTGGTGACCGCCTAATTTCACGTTTTGGACCTGTGAATTGGCCTCCAAGATCTTGTGATTTAACACCGCTAGACTATTTTCTGTGAGGCTATTTTAAGTCATTGGTCTATGCGGATAAGCCACAAGTGCTTGACCATTTGGAAGACAACATTCGCCGTGTTATTGCCGATATACGGCCACAAATGTTGGAAAAAGTCATCGAAAATTGGACGTCCAGATTGGACTACATCCGAGCCAGCCGTGGGAGTCCTATGCCAGTAATCATATTTAAATTGTAGTGCCACAAAATTATCTTTCGAATAAAAAAAATTCATGTCAATCGAATAATACATCGTTGTTTTATTGCAATTTAAAGTTCTATACCTCTAAAAAAACACCCTTTAGGATCAGCCAACTGAAGGAAATCTGGAAGAGCTAAGTTTGAAATATTTTGTGTGGAAGAAGGTGTTACGTCAATGATATTTTTCACCAAAAAAGAGCTCAATATTCTCTCTGAAACTTCATCAGTATTAGACATAAAAATACACTTTTTGAATCGGAGTTTGTGAGAAATTATTTTTTTTAAACCTGTGACCTCTAAATCAGTTTTGAGCTGTTTTGGTAAAATAAAGAAATGAATGATGTTTCATTCCAAAAATCGACAAGAGAATTTAGAAAAACAGACAGTTAGAGCATAAATTACTTTGTTTCACATGCACGAGTCTTTTTTTTATTTCCATTTTCAGAAAAACTAGACAATTTTGGTAAGACATTGTTGACGCACCCTCTTCTTTCTAACATAAAGAACACTTTTTTGTTTGTTATATTTGTATTAACCACGAATGTTTTTTTTCGCTGTTAGGGTTGTAACTTAACCCTTAACTTCGCAATTTTTTCAATTTCTATGAGAAAATTATATCGGCTAGTTCTCAAGTAATAATAAAAGGGAAAAATATAAAAAAAATAAGCAGTTTTAAATTGAATTTCAGTCATTTTTTGTTTGTTGCAGAAGTGCAACATTGAGCAGTAGTGCTGTAAATAACAAAACATTTTTTTACATGAGGATTTTATTACTGATTATAAAATGTTTAAATTTCTTACCTCGTAATTTATTTCGTCAATAAACAAAAGGAAGCGTAAGATATAATGGATTCTTTTTATAGCAAAAAGAATCCATTATATATATATATATATATATATATATATATATATATATATATATATCTTATAGCAAAAATAATCCACTATATTCTTAAGGCATCAGAGATTTTTATAATTGTTGTGATTTCTGTAAAAAATGTACTTCCATCTAGTGACAACATTAGCATCTGTTTCATTGCAGTAATCTTTTTTTTCTCAGATAAGTGATTTGTATATAATTAAAAAAATATTGAGTCTGCTAAATTAAAATAAATCATATGTTGCAGAAATGCAACAGTGCGAAGTTAAGGGTTAATCTTTTAGTCACCAAATCTGGAAATGATACATGGAATTAGTCGCCAAATCTGGAACTAGTTAATCCTGATTAGGACAATGAAACAAAATTATGGAATTATTGTATTGTCATCGGTCCTGGAAAAGTGTGCAAAATTTCGAATTAATTTGACCTTTCAAAGTGGGTAAAAATCTAGTTAAAAGATTCCGTTACATGCAAGTAAAGCTTATAAAAGCGTGTTAAAAAAATAAAGTTTTATCAATTACAAAATGAGATCAAATGGAACCATAATAAATTTGACATGAATTTTTCTCATAAAATCTATAAAATCCTTCAATTAGCATAAAACGTGAACACAACAAAAATATATTTAAAAATCGACTGGTTTAGACGTCACAGAGATTTCTCCGTCTGTGAATCGGAAACATATTGAAAGATATTTATTGCCCTATCTCATTCAGGAAATGTTTGGCGAAATGTGACGCGTCGTTCATTGGTCAGAACTAATTGGTCATAATTAAGTCTTCTAGACGGAAAGGAAGTTTTAATATAACGGAATTGAAAATCTCGCTTATTGCTTGAAAATTGAAGAATGTTTCAAATTTAGGGGTGAATTAATTTCCTGCAGGGTATTGCATTCCATTGAAACTAAGTTATTTTTGTGGAGAAATATTTTGAAAGTTAAAAATAAAAGTATACAGTAATACAGTAGCACACACAGAAATTTTTCAAGGGGTGGGCTGGGGGGGGGGTCCGGGATCAAAAGCTCACATTCTTGTATCATGCTCCTTTTGATTTTGTCAATTTTCGGGAACCAAACACAGTAAAAAACTAATTATTGAATAAATAATTCGCATTAATTAATAAAATTAATCATTAATAACAAATACTTAATTAAATTTTACGTACTATATATTTAGAATTATAATCAATCGGGAAAAAATCAAAGGCTTTGGGGGGGTCCGGATTCCCAGGACCCCCCTTGTGTGTGCCACTGCAGTAATACCTCGACTTACGCGAACCCGGAGTTACGCGATTTTCTCTTTTCGTCGATTCATTTTTTGTTTGGGAAGGGGGACATTTGTAACGGGATTGAAGTTGTCGATCTGCCAGGGAAATAAATTTAGAATTGGATAGTGACAAAGTTCGAGAACTGATGGATTTCCACAATCAGGAGCTGACAGTGGATGAGCTCACAGAAATGCAGGAGCAAGAGCAAGACATTGAAATACTTAGTCTTTATACCCAGATGAAGCAGAAGATCGAATAACGATTGAGAATTTGACAGAAGGCCTCAGTTTAAATTGAAAAAAAGGTTACACAAATTTTAGAAATTATAGACTCCATCGTAGTGCATATTTTTTCAACAAAACAAGGAATAAAAATTTTATTAGCATGATACTAGGATTTTTCCGAGGGAGAAAAAAAGAAAACTTTCAGCTGGGGCAGACTACTTGTAAGATTTTATGAAACCTTCTACATTAAAATAAGCTCGGTTTGCGATTTTGTATTTATGTTACCAGAGATTTTTTTTTTTTTTTTTTTTTTGTATTTGCATGTGAAATCATACCCCGACTTATTTGACTATCACTTAGTCCCACCTATCGCGTAAAAGTTCGGGGTAGTACTGTATTCAAATTCTGTTGAATTTAGGTGTATGAAATACTCAATTCTCAATGAATTTGTTTAAGGTATCCGACAACTTTTTTTTGAAAAAATGGAAATATAGGGACATTTTGGAGATTTTTAGATTTATTTAGTACATTTTAAGAAAAAAATCCTAAAACTGAAAACAGAAAAAAAAAATTTATTATTAAAATTGGAAAAAACTGACGAAAATGTATAAAAAATTACATAAACGAGGCCTGCTCTGTACAAATATTTTATAAAAAAAATTCTTAATTTTTCAATTTTGATGTGTTACTTTGTTATTCATGTTTGAAATGACCTTCAGGATAACAAATATTTTAATTTTTACAAAAACTAGATCACTTTATCTTAGTGACGAATGAAATTGCTTAAAAAAACAGTGACTATATTCACATAAGGGACTGCAAATTTTGAAATAAAATAGTGATTGAAAACTCTGAAGATCAAAATACTTTTACTGTTCCACAGAACATACACAAAAAATTTCAGCAAATTATTACCAAAACTTTTTCAGCAATCGCTGTCCCCGTTTGAGCTTTTCGAAAAAAAACACATTTCGAGTAAAACGCATTGTAATGTTTGACATCTTGTGTAAAGTTATGGCATCTGCTCTTACTAAAACACTTGTAGTTTTTGTTCTAGTGAATGGAAAATAAAAAGCTTGGTATTTTCATTAAGCTAATAAGATGGCCTATGAAATAAAATTATAAAAAAAATTTGTCCATTTTTGGAAAAAATCATGATTTTAGGGTAGTCGGATACCTTAAGGAATTTTTACACATATCATATTTTAGTCAATTGTGAGACAATATCTCATCGTGGAAAATTTACTATTTCTCTAAAGATAAAATGCATAATAATAATATATTATTACACCCACATTTTACACTACAATCATAAAAAATTACGCGGTAGTCCAGTGGTTAGGGTATCGGACCATGACAGGTATGTCATGAGTTCGAGCCCAGTACCACTAAAGATCCGCCGTGTAGGGCAGCGATGCACGTTAAATCTGTGGAGAGCTGAAACGTCCTCCCGTTGGTGTGGTGTGGTAGTTAGGAGAGGGGGGGTGCCAGTTCAGTTGGTTTTGACCATGGTTCAAAATTACGTGGTCCGTCGCCAAAAGCCCTCGTGTAGCTGAACAGTGCGACGTTAATATTCAATCAATCAATCAATCAATCTACACGTTGGTCTTTATTGGCATCTGGGCTCGAATCCTTGACTCGACAGAAATAATGCTGACCACAAGTTAGTGACCATGGCCACTTGGCTATGCGGCCGTCCCCTTGGTAAATTATCGTTTGGAGCCCTGATCCAATAGAGGAGAGTGCTAGAAAAGAGAGAAAGAATACACAGCTAAGTACGATACTAAGATTTGTTCCGGTTTTAAGGGATTTGATTTGAATTTGAATTTATGTATCACTTTTAAGCAACATGAGGCCAAAATTGGCGACGGTCCTTAGAATTTTGAACCATGGTCGAGTGATGAGGACGACACCTAATCTGGCCCACCCCTTCTCAAAACTTCCACACACGCATACCCTGCTTTAGTCGAAGGACTGAGTAAATATATAATGTGTTAAAATAAGTAAGTTTAACTGAACGTAATTCTGTATAACTACCAAATTAAAATAATTTCATTTATGTTTGACCTTTTTTTTTTCTGAATCACGATAATTCTAAACGAAAATAAGAATTTCCCAATTTTCTGTGCTATTTAAAAATTCTTCGTTTTCAAAATCTTAGGTAGAATATTTGACAATTCAATTAATTCAAAGTTAACTTAAAAGAGGATCTCAACATATAAATCTCAAATTCACCAAAAAGAAAAAAAGCAAGGCCTTTTTGAATAAGGATGGGTTATAAGAAAAGCTTTATAATTTCATTAATGCATTAACTTTGAAGAAAATTACGATAATAACATTCTTTTGCACAAATTTAAAATATTCAACTATTTATTATATGATTATTATATTCTTGTAATAATATATTAGAAATATTTTAATGGTAATAATACTTTTTACAAAACGTGAATGTTAGAAAAAGACAATATTTATCAAATGTACAGTATACACAATCGAAAATTGTGTGTTCCTTTAGCAATAAAGAATATATATATTTCCAGTTTATATGCTCATTACCTGCAGCATCGAAACTGCTGTTTTAAACAAGTAGTAAGTATTCCTAGTAAAATTTAAAAAAAAAAACATCATTTTTTTAAAAAATTACAAACTAATAAAATGTTGGCAAAAAAAAAAAAAAGTTTCATTTCGCAAACGATTTAACAATTGTTTGAAAACACACTCATTTCTAATTCAACAAAATAAAAACTCAATAAATATTTTCAAATTCTTAAAATTCAATCTGTTCTTTCATTATATCTTCAATAAAATTCATATCACTAAATCATATAAATGTTTTTTTTAAAAAAAGAAATGAACATTGTGTAACTGGAAATGTTTTGTCAACATAAAAATCATTTCACGAACATTTTCTGAAAAGGAAACCTCAGAAAAACAGGGACATGTTTCTAGGCAGCGATTGTTAAGGTTTAGAATAACTTTTGCTTTCCTCAATGAGTGAGCGGGAAAATTTGGCGCTTCTTTTTGGCGACATCCTCGACCTTTTTTATTGTGTAAGCCTGCTCTTCGGATTCGAAGTCTGTTCAAGAGTTAGCATCCGTTGTGGAGGAAGTGAATTAGCTGTCAGGTGTTGATGGTCGTGCCGGCTAGAATGCTCTGGTGAAACTGAATGTCGAGTTGGGATTCGTTTTTTATTTTGTTTCCTATGATTTTATTCCTCTGTTGATCGAATCCACGTGGACCGGTTCTCGTTCGTTAGCTGGCAGTGTATGAATCGAATAGTGAAAGCGTGTTGACTATTCGAATTTAGAATTAATTTGTCACAGAAATATTGAGATGAGCAGACCAGGTGAGTGCCATTTATTTGCTTAGAAAAATATATTATTTTGATTTCTTGTACTATTTAATTTTAAATAATGCTCTCTTTTAGATACGATTTTGTTGCTTGTTGTGGGTGATTTTAGAACATATTTTAATTGAATGACTTAAAAGAAATGGTTAAATTTTTCTCAGACGATCGGCAATATGGATAATAAAATATTTAGAATTATAAAATATATATATATATATATATATATATATATATGAAAATGTGTGGATGCAAATTTATTGAAAGAATTGTAATTAACAAAATGTATCATTTGTTTAAATGATAAAAGCCAATATTTTTTCATATTTTAGAATAATTTAATTGTTTTCTTTGGATTGCATCTCTTTCTAAAAAAATCATTTTCGATAATTTTTATATTTTGAGCATGAACTGCAATATTACCACATTTAAGCAATGTTTACTTTACTTTAGAATCAGTTTTATATTTCAGAAAAATAATGTAAAAATTTTAAATGGTATTATATCGGGGAACATCTTGTGATGGACGAATTATCAGTGTTCAAAAATAAATATATATTTTATGTAATAAATAAAGTTTGAAGAAATTTTTACTGTTTATTAAACGACTTATATAATTCTGTTGCATTCCAATTCTCGGAATTGTTATTCGAATATGTTAATTTTTGAATATATTATTCATTCTAAATCTATTTAACGAATTGTTCTTCCCATCATCGAGTAAAAAACTAAATGTATGTGTATATGAATCCAAATGCAAAAAATTGCATATGGATATTCTTGCATCTTACTATACAGTTCTCTAAAATAAAACTTATTTACAATTGTCAATTAATATTTTTCAAATGCTTCTTACTTAAATCGATTTCCATTTTTGAGACTCTTTTTAAACGTATTCATTGATATTTTTTATTGATTTTCACTGAAAGGAACTATTAAGTTTTCAATATAGAGTAATATTGACAGTTTTTAAAAACTTTCGAAAAACTGGTTTTGTGTATTATATGTGATTTGAAACAGAAAATATCAGTGAAGTTCATCTGAATTCTTAGATTTAATTTTTTAAAAAAAATGTACAAATTCTTAACTTAAAACACTTAGAACTGAGCCACAATTTTTTTAAATAAAATTTTACAATTATCCATTTTTCTATGCAATCATTTTATACTTAAATTTTCCTTAGTAAAATTTCACGTTTTAAAATTTTTCTAGTGTTATATAAAAACCTCGATAAACATGTTTAAAATATTAACCGAAGTATTTATTTTGAATTTTTGATCACTTTATAAGAGAATCACTTAAATATCAATGTATAAAATTTGTTTTAAAATTTTGATTACAGCAGGAAAAAATTCTTATTTTAAATGTGGTTTCGCTAATCTTGTTGCCTATTTAATGTATTTTTAATGTATTCCAATTAAAATTAAACCACGGTGGATCCAAGCTTTGCAATTGAGCTTGCATGATGTAGTTTGGATCCAAATGTAAAATCAGGATTACAACATTAATCTTATCCAAACTAAATAACAAATTAAGCAATCAATTTTTAGAGTAGCATAATATAGATTAAAATAAAATGCATATATTAATCTATTTTAACCTCTTTGTTAAAATGCTTGTACATAACATCGCTTCATATTTAATTTAATTTTTTTTCATATTTATAATTTTCCAAAAATTCAATCAAACAAAATGAAAAATCTTTATAAAAACGCAGCACATGGAGCTATTTACAAATCATTAATAACATTCCAGATCACATAGAACCAGACATTAAAAATATGTATATTATAAAAAAAATCGATTTTAGAAGAAACTATACTAGAAAAAATTCCTTCTCACGAATGCTGAATGTGAAAATATTTCATCAAAAAACATCCCTTGACTGCTCTCACAGCAGGCCTCCTTTCCTGGAGCGCGTGCTTATAAAAGTATTTCTCTCTCTCTTCTCATCCGTTCCGGATGCACAGTGAAAGAACCATCTGCGAAAATCGATCAAAAAATCGATATGAATTCCACCATGACGTAATATCTCGGCGTAAGCACGTTTACGCTTACTCTGGCTCTCTCGTACTACCAGGCCGGCCGACGCACCCATCCACGTGGTAGTCTAGTTTCCAGACCTAGGCGTCTCATTATTCAGGTTTCATGGGGTGCATGCACTATTTCGGTCGACTCGCCTTGAAATGAATGCAACGAATTAGTGTGATTAAGGTATCAGACTACGTTCGGAACCGTGATTTTGCAAAAGCGTATAAATGAAAAATATTTTGATATTTAGTGTCACTTAGATTAGAAAATGTGTATAAAACTGTTTTAAGAATAGCATTACAATAAAAAATTATTTAAGTACAATATTTGGACAAAGAATGAACACAGAATGACCCATTTTCAAAATATTGTCCTTTTGTTAAAAATGCTTCAAACTAGAATTTTTGAAATATATAACTTAGAAGTGGGTTTATATCCATGTTTTACGACAACAGAGGGGAGAAATTATAAGAAAAAAAACGACGATAATTATTTCAATTGGTTGTAACTCTGAAAAAAATGTGAATTTTTCGAAAATCATAGTTGAGCCTCTGTACAGAGGTATGAGCTATATACAGGCAAAATATTGTAATAGAAGCATTTTTCACAAAGGGAGAACATTTTGAAAAAAGGTTATTCTATGTTAATTTTTTGCCGAAATATTGCATTTAAATAATTTTTTCTGTCAAAATGTCCTTAAAACAATTTTATAAATGTATTCTAATCTGAGTGACACTAAATATCATGAAAATTATCCATTTATGCGCTTTTTTAAAATCACGGTTCCGAACGTAGTCGGATACCTTAAGCTAATTTTATGGGTATATGTGAAAAGGTTTCATTGAACATCAATTTTGGCGATATAAACTGGTCCAGTGAACTTGAAAGAAAGTTCTTGTAGAGCTTTGGTTTAGTTTCATATAAAATATAAACCATTTTTTTAGTGGTGGATTGAAAAAAAAATTTTTTTTTCAGAATTTTAAAACCTATCTATGCGGAAAAGATGTTCTTTGGTATATAGATGAACAGGAAAATATAATAAAAATTAATTTTTATGTCGAGTATTGCTACAAGAGGATGAAGTTAAGGTATTTGAGCATGTTTTCGTCTAATGTTAAAGAATAATTGTCTTCGGCTAATGTTAAAGAATAGGACCCAAATTCGGAATAATTTTTCAGATATAGAAGTACTCAAACATTAATATTATATTTAGGCTTCACTATCCTGTAGAGAATCACTTATTTTTTCATATTACTTATTTTTTTCCGAGTTGACACATTTTTTAAAGAGTTTTTTTTTCCAGGTATAGAAGTTTAAGTTGGCATTACTTTCCAAGATGGCGACCGATTTAACAGCTATCAAGTGATTTATTCTCAGTTTGGATTGGCAATTCATCAAAACGATCATCAAGCAAGGCGTAGATTCGTCGAATGGGCCCAAAACGAGATTGCCGTTGTTCCCGATTTTCATAAGCGAATTTTGTTTAGCGATGAAGCGCACTTCTGGTTGAATGGCTACGTCAACAAACAAAACTGCCGCATTTGGAGTGAAATTAATCCACAAGTGTATGTCGAAACACCGTTACATCCAGAAAAACTGACTGTTTGGTGCGCTTATTGGGCTGGTGGAATCCTTCTTCAAAAACGATGAAGGCCACAACGTTACAGTCAATGGTTATCGTATAGAGCCATGATTACTAACTTTTTCATTCCTGAATTGAACAATCATGATGTCCAGGAGCTGTGGTTCCAACAAGACGGCTCAACGTGTCACACAGCTCGTGCCACAATCGATTTATTGAAAGACACGTTTGGTGACCGCCTAATTTCACGTTTTGGACCTGTGAATTGGCCTCCAAGATCTTGTGATTTAACACCGCTAGACTATTTTCTGTGGGGCTATGTTAAGTCATTGGTCTATATGGATAAGCCACAAACGCTTGACTATTTGGAAGACAGCATTCGCCGTGTTATTGCCAATATACGGCCACAAATGTTGGAAAAAGTCATCGAAAATTGGACGTCCAGATTGGACTACATCCGAGCCAGCCGTGGGAGTCCTATGCCAGAAATCATATTTAAAATGTAATGCCACAAGATTATCTTTCGAATAAAAAAAATTCTTGACAATATCGAATAATACATCGTTGTTTTATTGCAATTTAAAGTTCTATACCTCTAAAAAAACACCCTTTATAAAAATGTTTCGCATTTTTTCTCCCATACCGTAATGCTAAATAAGCTATCTCTTTTCATGTTAAAAGAAAAAACGGACTAAATATGAAATATTTTGAAATTTTAAAAACACTATATTGTAAACAAAGGAATGAGTTATGACATAAATTTTTTTATAAAAATTGAGGCATTTTTTTCTGTCCGAAAATGTGCTCCGCGTTATGTCCACACTGTCCCTCATATGGCGAAAACAGCCTTAAGGTAAAAAGTAAAAGCAAGTTCTGTTAAAGAAAAAAAATTATTTTAGTACTTTTTGATATTTTTGTGATGAGAAACCACCTACTGAACGGCTTCAAGGAAAAAATATGTAATTTAACACAGCTTCTTTAGTGTTAAATTTTCAAAAGAAAACAACCATATCCTAATGACAGTGCACGATTGAGCGAAGAAGAAAAAAAAACTTGGGATTGATTTGACGGTGTGAGGTGTTATATGAAAAGCTGCCATGTACATTGTAAAGAGTGTTTTTTAGAGGTATAGAACTTTAAATTGTGTGCAATAAAACAACGATGTATTATTCGATTGACATGAATTTTTTTTATTCGAAAGACAATCTTGTGGCACTACAATTTAAATATGATTTCTGGCATAGGACTCCCACGGCTGGCTCGGATGTAGTCCCAATCTGGACGTCCAATTTTCGATGACTTTTTCAACATTTGGCCGTATATCGCCAATAACACGGCGAATGTTGTCTTCAAATGGTCAAGCGTTTGTGGCTTATCCGCATAGACCAATGACTTTACATAGCCCACAGAAAATAGTCTAGCGGTGTTAAATCACAAGATCTTGGAGGCCAATTCACAGGTCCAAAACGTGAAATTAGGCGGTCGCAAACGTGTCTTTCAATCAATCGATTGTGGCACGAGCTATGTGACACGTTAAAGCCGTCTTGTTGGAACCAAGCTCCTGGACATGATTGTTCAATTCAGGAATGAAAAAGTTAGTAATCATGGCTCTATACGATCACCATTGACTGTAACG
The DNA here is from genome assembly GCA_019973935.1 of Trichonephila clavipes. NCBI lineage: Eukaryota > Metazoa > Arthropoda > Arachnida > Araneae > Nephilidae > Trichonephila > Trichonephila clavipes. The sequence goes on from BMAU01017761.1 coordinate 702,265, forward strand.
TTGTGGCCTTCATCGTTTTTGAAGAAGGATTCCACCAGCCCAATAAGCGCACCAAACAGTCAGTTTTTCTGGATGTAACGGTGTTTCGACATACACTTGTGGATTAGCTTCACTCCAAATGCGGCAGTTTTGTTTGTTGACGTAGCCATTGAACCAGAAGTGCGCTTCATTGCTAAACAAAATTCGCTTATGAAAATCGGGAACAACGGCAATCTCGGTTTGGGCCTATTCGACGAATCTACGCCTTGCTTGATGATCGTTTTGATGAATTGCCAAACTAAACTGTGAGAATAAATCACTTGACAGCTGTCAATTCGGTCGCCATCTTGGAAAGTAATGCCAACTTAAAATTCTATACCTAGAAAAAAAACACTCTTTACTATTCACTACTCTGTATTCATTTATTAATAACAATCATGTTTGCCTATTTATATTGTAGAAAAATAATTTTCAGTCTTTTCTCTAAAATTGTCTAACCAAAATTAAGGCTTTTCTCATTTTTCGAAAGTTCAACCCCTTTGTAGCAATATTACATTTTAAAATTATTCTTTAAATTATTTTTCACCTAATTTCCATACCATAAAACATCTTTTCCGCACAGTTAAGTTCCAATTAATATTTTCCCTCCACGTAACCGTGATCCTCTGTGATATGCAGTCGAACCTCTATATTGCTAATTTTTCTATAAAGCGAATTTTTTCCTGGAACCTTGAACATTTCACGATTTTCTTCGTAAAATAACCTCTCTATAGCCAAGTGCATTTTCTGTATAACGATTTTTTCTTTTACGATTCAATTTGTTTTTTCCCTATTTTTTATAGTATTTCTGAACATTTCAAGTTATTCTCTCTTTAACGCATTTTATGGTTGTTATAATACTTGACTGGTTTTCTTAGATCCTAACTCGCCTAGATCAATAGAGTTCTGGACGTTTCATCCAAAAAATTTAACCTTTAACCTCCATTGTCCAGTTCACTAGAAAAATCTTAGATATCTCCTTTCACCCTGAATAGGTGGCCGCGGTAGCCGAGTGGTATAGGTATCGGACCGTGGCTTGCTTTGTCACGGGTTCGAGCCCAGTACCACTAAAGACCCGCCGTGTAGGGCAGCGATGCACGTTAAATCTGTCGAGAGCTGAAACGTCCTCCCGTTGGTGTGGTTTGGTAGTTAGGAGAGGGGGGTGCCAGCTCAGGTGTTGTCCACGTCACTTGACCATGGTTCAAAATTACGTGGTCCGTCGCCAAAAGCCCTCGTGTAGCTGAGCAGTGCGACGTTAATATTCAATCAATCAATCAATCAATTCACCCTGAATAGAGTTGTCTTGTGTCCCCGTGTTCTAGTTATAAAATGTTTAATATTACTTGTATGATTTAAATTAGAAAATATCCTTAAAATTCATTAATTTTAATATAACATTATTTTCTTATCATTGAAAATACAGTGTATTCCTTGACATTCTTTTTTCTTGTTTTCTATGTAGTTCTTTCTTTTTTTTTGTTGATGAGTAATATGTATAAAGTAAACATATATTAATTTTAAAGATGTGGATAATTACTTTTTTAATACATATTGTTTATGAATTTAAAATTTGTTTTGTCATTTATAAAGTATATTATAGATGAACTCTCTCTCTCTCTCTCTCTATATATATATATAACGAATTTTCCAAATAACGAACTTTTTTTCGGGATTTGGTGATTTCGTTATTTAGAGGTCCGACTGCACATACCTTTAAATCCTTACTAATTTCATGTTTTTGCTAAAGCGGCGGAATCTTGCGATGTGACAACACGATTTGCTTAAATCCAATGAGTTTGTTTTAAAATAAAACACTAACAGTACGTATTCTGTATTAAAAGTCGAATTATGGTAAAATTTAGGAAGTAAATCTGATTTTCATTTTAAAAAATTACTTTTGTCCCTCAACTGTTGATTTTAGACAAAGTGTTGAACAAGTTCACTTAAATTTAATTATTGAATTTTTTCCACATTTTATTCTTAAAATCCTAAGCGCATAAATTAATTTAATTGTAAATTTTCTTAGTTTTCTTTTAACAAACTAAAACTTAAGTAGATTATTTTCTGCCTCATATATTGGTATTCTAAGTCGAGTGCTTTGTCAAAGACGGTTTCGTTCTCGCCACTTGACCATAGTTCAAAATTACGAGGTCCGTCGCCAAAAGCCCTCGCGTAGCTGAACAGTGCGACGTTAATATTAACTCACTCACTCAGTAAAAGACTGTTTTTATATTTTAGATAAATTTTCTCAAATGGACTTCCATATTATATAAAGGAGAAAGTGACGAGTTAAATTTTTGGGTTCTAATCCACTTGTGACATGAGTGGATTCTTGGAAAGATAGATACCAGCTTAACTATCTTGTAGTTAGAAATTGCGTGAATTCTATTGCTAATTATACCCATTGTAGATATCTAATTTGATATTAATTTTAAAACAGAAGATCACTTGCACTTTATAAAAATGATTTTAGTCTTTTCTACATTATGTGGCTACCGTAACCTAGTGGTCACGAACACAGGGCCGTTATGTCATGAGCTGGAGCCCTAGGGCCAAGGAAAACTTGCTGTGTAGTAGATAAAAATTAAATTTTTGTCGAGGCTGAAGTCCTTATTTTGGAGTGATGTGGAAGTGCGAAGAATTTAACGAGGATGTATTGTCCAACTTGACCGCGACTCAAAATTACGAGGTCCATCAATGATAGTCTTTGTTTTGTCTTATAGTGCGACTTTAATATACATTCACTCATTGGATATCTTAGGTTCTTAACTATAGCTCTGCTCTAAAAAAAATTTTTTTATAAAAGTAGACTTTTAATGAAAGTGGTAGTAAATAATTTTCCACAATCTTTCTAATGTATGCAGAATTTGTCCTGAAGCATGTTTTAAGAAACCAAATACATGAAAATCCACTGGGAAGCATCAAGGTACTCGGAAAAATATTGTTAAGGTATCCGAACACGTTCGGACTACTATTTGACAAAATAACAAATTTAAACATTATAAATGCTTTTTTAAGATTCAATAAATACTAATATTTTAACCAACAATATTTAAAATAAATTGCCTAAATTTCACAAAAATCACAATTATAAGTGAAGTTTTTGCAATATTTTTGCAAAACTTCAAAGCAATTACAGAAAAGAGTAATAAACTTATATTAGTAAAAGTATTACCAAAACTAATTAGATGCATTTATCTTGAGAATGTACTAAAATATTAATGTTTTATTAAAATTTGTAAATTTTAGAGCTGATTGAATAAACATTATAAGAAAAGTCACATTCTTTGAGACCATTATTTAAATAACAAGCCCTAACTCAAAAACTATTCATACAATAAGAAATATTTTAGTACATTCTCTAGAAAATAGCATAAATATCGGGTTCAAAATGTTTTATAAGAAATACATTTGTACTATTTTGAGTTATCAGATTCGCGATGATAGATTTCGAACAATTTAAATGCTTACTTCTGGTAGATCAAAGACCCACTTCCGGTTTTCCTAACATTATAAAATTGATTGTAACTTGGCCTCTAGGTAGCGTAGAAATAGGCCAAAATATAGCTCTATTCAATAAAATAGAAAACAAAAATATCTGTCTTGAGCGAATTCGGTCATTTTCAACGTGTTCGGATACCTTAAAAATGCTACGCCTTTTATTTCGATTTCTTTCCATGTTATAAATGTAGCAAGTGGTTTTTAAGGAGGATTTTTTAAGTTTGAACCACACACACACATATTAAGATTTACTTTATCTTTCTGGAATAAAACTAAACAAAGAAAAATATTGCTTCAAAAATTCTTTGGACAAGTTTTTTTGTCTCATTACTTCACTTTTTGTAGTCACAGTAAATTCTTGATGTTATCACATGAATCCTTTTGAAAATTTCTTTTTTTTACGATAATGCACAGACCTTTTTGTGATTGAATTTTTTTCTCTAGAAGTATAAAAAAAATTGCTCGTTTTTGGTTGAAGGCTTAAATTAATCTATGCTTCATCAATTTTCACGACCAACTTCCTTCTATTTCCATCTAGAAGATTTTCATTTAATTTTCTGACAGCCTTTTTTAATGTACTTCGAAAGAAGCAAGTGATTTTTAGGATTAAGCCTTTTTTTTTAAAAAATCCTTACGGACTATTTTATTTACAGTTTTAGATGACTTGTTTTTGTCGCGTCGTAGGTTCGATTCCTGATGCTCTTAAAGATCCTATTGTTCGGCAGGGCGTCATATCTGTCGAGGCTCTCTCTCTCTCTCTCGTTACTTCAAAAAGCGACATTAATAATCAGTTTGTACTGCGGTCTTGGATGATATCGGGATTAGCACCTATGACTTGTACATTGTTGACCACGTAGCTCTCAATCTTAATCGCTAGGTAATCGTGACATTCTACTCGGATAAAAAGTAATAAAAAAGTTCCTGAATCAAGAAATATCGGGTAAAACTTTTACTAAGTTGTTTGATCTATAGATGCAAGGTATCAAAAATAGAATACTTAAATGATTCAACTTGCATATATCCATTTTTGTAAAAGATTTAGGTATTTACGGATTATCTTTGCTAATTTCCAGCAGTCGTTTGGTATTTATTATAATCTGACTTTTTTTATAAAAAAATTAAATCCTCTGCGAAAGGTACTAAATCAACTGAGTTTCCGTATTTTATTTGTTCAAAGAATGTTTTAACCCTTTAACTATCGAGTTATTTTGATGATTTTGGTACATAAATTGTCGCCATTATGTAAATGATTAAGAGATGAAGCTGAAATAAACTTCTCCCGATGTGTATTAGGGGTATAAAACAATAAGAAACACTAAAAAATAATTACCTCTTATATTACTCGGGCTTGACATTTTGGAGCCCGAGATAATCTCGGGCATGACAGTTAAAAGGTTTCGCCCCCTTCCACACAGTGCAACTCTTATGTAAACTGTTAACAGGAAAGCCACATCTAAAGCAAGTATCTATTAGATTCCTCAATAATAAAATAACTACAAGGTATTAATTCTCTATCAGTAAACTCAAAAGTATAAAATTTTCAGTTTAACTTTCAAGCCTTCATGACCACAATAGCTTAGTAGTTATGGTCACGAGCTCGAAATCGGAGTGTCATGGGCTCGATCCCAAGTGCCACAAGACTCGACGGGTAGATGGGCTGATTCACGTTAAATCTGTCATAGCTCAAAGCAGTAGCGCCCACAAAAGTTTTTCAAGCGGGGGGCCAGGGTCGAAAGTCCACTATATTGGTATCATGCTCCAATTCGCCTTCCAACATATTCTTACGATTTTGTCGATTTTAGGGAACAAAAACAATACAAAATTAATTATTGAATGAATAATTAGCATTAATTAATAAAATTAATTATTAATAACAAATACATAATTAAATTTTACGTAATATATACATAGGATTATAACCAATCAAAAAAAATCAAGGGCTTTGGGGGGTATCCGGATCCCTAGGATACTCCTCTTGTCTTGGCTCAAAGTCCTCCCATTAGTGTAGTTTTGTAGTTTGGAGAGAGGTAGTGCCAGCTCAGGTGTGTCGTCCTTGTCACTTGACAGAGGTTCAAAATTAAGCGGTCCGTCTCCTAGGGATTGTCTTTGTGGATCTGTTGGGGACGCTGCTCTTTATGTATTCGTATGTCCTCTGACTAAGGATTTCCATTTGGTCTCCATCTCAAAAAGCTAAAAATGCTCGGTACCAATCTATCGTTAGAAATCCTTCCATTCACTCTTGTCTAAAATCATGTATTAAAATTGCCTCTACAATCCGGGATCAAAGTCCTTTGATGGGATTGGATCGGTACTCCTATGTGGTCACAATCGAGTCTACCCTCTCTCCTTTTTTTCCTCCTTTCCCAAATGTTTCCTGCCTTGTTTTTTTATATGGTGCATTTATATTTAATATTTATATTACTTTTGATGCATTTGCAAGAATGCTGAAATAATGAGCATTATTTTTCCTTCTCTTACCTTTAATATTTTTTATTGTGTACCTTGCAATAACATATGTATTTCGTTTCATTTACCTTTAATTTGTAATATGTAAATTTAATGTGTGCTACCGTGTGAAACATATAAAGGGTGTTTTTTTAGAGGTGTAGAACTTTAAATTGCAATAAAACAACGATGTATTATTAGATTGACATGAATTTTTAAAATATGATAAATAATCTTGTGGCGTTACATTTTAAATACGATTTCTGGCATAGGACCCCACAAAAAATGGCTAACGGATGTAAATCCAATCTGGAGGCCAATTTTCGATGACTTTTTCCAAAATTTGAAATTGGCCGTATATCGTCTTTCAATAAATCGATTGTGGCACGGTTGTCTTGAAATGTTCGCGTCTTGTTGGGAACCCGCTCATAGACCAATGATTGTTCAAGCCCCAGGAAAAAATAGTAAGCATGGCTCTATAAATCACATGGACTGTAACGTTGTGGCCAATTCATCGTTTCCAAAATGTGATTAGGCGGTCCCATAAAGCGCTTTCAATAAATCGTTTTTCTGGATGTAGCTGTGTGACACGTTGCGCCGTCTTGTTGGAAGCTTCAGCTCCTGGACATGCATGCATTTTTGTTTGTTGACGTAGCCAATCAAAAAGTGCGTAATCATCTCTATACCGATCCCCATTGACTGTAACGTTGTGGCCTTCATCGTTTTGAAATAGGATTGCACAGCCCAATAAGCGTTGTTCAGGCGTCAGTCTTTTCTGGATGTAATGTGCCAAACCAAACTGTGGATTAGTTTCACTCCAAATGTGGCAGTTTTTGTTAAATCGGTCACCATTCAAAGTAATGCCAACTTCATCCTAAAAAAACTGTCGCTTATTGTACAAATCGGGAACAACGGCAATCTCGTTTTGGGCCCATTCGACGAATCTACGCCTTGCTTGATGATCGTTCGGATGAATTGCCAAACCAAACTGAGAATAAATCACTTGACAGCTGTTAAATCGGTCGCCATCTTGGAAAGTAATGCCAACTTAAACTTCTATACCTGAAAAAAAAAACACTCTTTACTATGATTTTGCTCAATAAAGATTGAACTCGGGGTGGGTAGTTTCCCGGGGGATCGTTTTGTAGCTCTAAACCTCTTTCGGGTGAGCTCGATTCCCTTGGGCATTCTGCCAATGGCCCTCGTGTTGCTTTTATACTGCGACATTAATAAATACTCGCTCACTTCAGCCTTTCTCTTTTTAAAGATTATTCTTTCAAAAAGTATTTAGATGTCGATGTGTATTATAACGTCGATCGATTAATATAGCAGAAAATGTGAGCGCATCTTTCGATCTTTTTTATGTTAGTTTTGGTTCATGTTATTAATAATTGGCTATGCCGCGTTCATTTCATAGTATTTATAAATATTCAAGCAAGAGTAAAAGCCTTAATGAATTTGATCCGTTTTCGTGAAGTAATCATTAAATGAGTCTTATGTAACCCAAGACAAAAAACAAAAAGGCCGGAGGAAACTTAGGCGAGAGGCTTATTAACTTAAATGGTGCTTTTTTTATTACTACCCCACCCAAATGTCATCGTAAAGTCAAGATCTCATATTTCAGTCTCTGAGTTACGAAGATAATAAATTTTAATGTCATTTTTCCGCGTCGGAAGATAGAATGATGAATTATGTTTTGCAATGCTCGGAGCTCTTCGTATGACTTCTTCCGACTAGCATAAAATATAAATGCATGCAGGGTTACTTACATTAAAATTAGATTGTGAGTACTTATAATTTGTTAAAATTGGAGGTGTTATTTCCACAATCTGAAGATATGGCTCGATTTGTTCCCCCAATGTTATTTAATAACCTATTGTACAAACGCGCATTATCGAAAAAGCAATGTTTATTTTATTAAAATTAAATCACTTGGACGTGATTTCGCAACCTACACATAGATATTTATTTAAATACTATTCCAAAAACAATTTCAAAAGTTATTTCATCCTCAATTTTGAATTATATTTCTCAACCTTTTGCAATTGTTGTAATTGTTCAAATTTTATTCTCGTTATATCGTTCTCTATTCACCACCACTACTACTACTTATAATATGAAATCAAACCGCTCAGCTTTTGACTATCACTAAATGCGACTTCCAAAGGTTTGAGCTGGGAAAGTTAAATAGTAATTAAAATATATTGAAATAATCCCTCAATTCAACACTCTTCTTGGCAGCGGTAGTCTCGTAGTCATAGTCTCGAACTCATGGCCGGCGTTGTCGTGTCTCGGATTCGAGTCCAGATGTCACCGAAGACTCGCCGTATAGGGGGGTTCATGCACGAAGCTCCAAACCTCCCGTGGTTCACAACCGTCCCGTTAACGTGATGTGATAGTTTGGAGAGGAAAGGGCAGCTCAGGGTGTCGTCTGTGGTTTCTCAAAATTACGAGGTCCGTTGTCAGTATCCTCCGTGCTGCTGTAGAGTACACTCTTCTTGGATGAAGGTAATTTTACCAAAATAACACCTAGTGTATCAATTATTCTTTTTTACAAATACCATGTTTATTCGAATCTAAGCCGCACCCCAAATTCTCTCAACAAGATTTTGTGAAAAATGATAAATAGTGTGAAATGGAATTATTGATACCCACTTTTAGGAAATTAAAACAAATTTAAAATGAGAATTAATAAGAAGGAACAATTATATAGTGTTATTTGTCCAGTATTATAAGCTTTTAAATATATACATGAACCTATAATTGCTCTAAATACCCAATGTAACAAATATTTTTTTCCTTCGATTCTTAGCTGCACCTGGTTTTCAGTGGCATTAACATTGGGAAAGTGCGGCTTAGATTCGATTAAATACGGTACTCTTTTAGAATCTTATGACATCGTTTCTCTCGACATTTTGAAATAGCAATCCGCAATAAAATACAATTATTCAAAAAAAATTCCAATTAAACTTTTTATGGGATTTGAGAAAATGTGGTAAACTCGTCATTTTAGGGGAGGGAGGTACATATTAGTAAGGTGAGCAGTTTTTTTACGATGAAAAGAAGGACGCTCGCATGCGAAAATTTTAAGAAAAAATTACAACGTATATATATGCAACATTTTATTAACTCAAACAAAAATACACTATTTACGCTTACATTCCTTTTAATTATTTACTTAAACGAGTATTTCCTCATTGAATATTTTTTGTCAGTTTATCATTTTCTAATACATCGGGAATTTCGGAACAAAAAATATCTTTAATACTGATTTTTGTGGTAGGTACTGCAGCTAAAATATCAACATTCAATCTTGATTTCTCCCTTGCCCAAAAATCATTACCAACTGAAAAAACTCTCAACTGCTGCATTAGTTCCAGGACAAGTACAACGAAAACTCAACAAGAATAAATAAATTATGGTGAAAGTGTTCGTTTTTTAAATGGTTAAGTACTTTTTTCCATCTTTTATCAATTCTAGCATTCTTATTTTATATTGTTCCAATTTATTAGAATTTAAATGTGTACATTCAGTCTTCTAATTTCTTCAGAATCGGGCATTTCTTCGATTAAAAAACTCAACACAATTTTCCATATCTTCCCAATTTACTTACGATGAAGTCAAAAAACACAATTGAAGACTATTATTTCCTGTGATATTTGCTTCAAACCATTCTTCGACGTATTGGAAACATGTTTGGTTCATCTCTGAATAGAGATTAACAGATCAGTTTTAAAATTTTGAAAATGAGGACAATTAGGAGGACACTTTTCAAGGAAGGACAGAACCTATAAAAGGACTATCCTCCCTAAAAGAGAACGGGTGGTCACCTTAATAGGTATTCGCGGCATCTCTCTGTGTTTCAAGCTATTCTTTTTTCAGAGTGCCTTCCACTATTAGTAAAAATAAAAGATGCGGTTTCCATTCTTTTTATAGTTTACTGTTAACTTAGCTATACTGTGATAACCAGTATCGTATCTGTACGAGTAAATCTATTTCTCGTACTATACGAGATACCTGTATTTTGCCAATTAAAAAGAGATAAGTTTACTTTTGACTTTGGCGCACGAATATATTTGCAATATGATTCTAAATCAGTTTTTTTTAAAAATTGGTAAATGTTAAATTGAGTAATGTTTGGTGTTGATGCACACGATAAAATAAACGCAATTGCTTCCTGGATAAGACTTTGTGTCATTATTTTGATTAGTGGTAAGTTCCATTGGTTGCTTGAAGTGAATCAGTGATATTAGTTTCTTATGTAAATAAAATGCTGAAGAAATTTGAATTTAAAGCTCCGAGGAATTACTTGCTTTGTGCCCTGTAATTTATGTGATATTATCGTGTGAACTGGCATAAAATTTACGAAGCATGAACATTATTATAGAAGTAATAATATATTTCGTATTACAATAAATTATATTTCTTCCTCTCTATACAAAATATGGAAAAGCTACGTACGCATTTAGACATTCGTCAAGATCGAAAAATTTCAACAGCATTTTTAAAACTTGTAATTTCTTAAAAGGAATCTTTAACTCGAGAATATACTTGAATAATTTAAATTGACGTATAATGCCCGACTGTTCTAAAAATTCTAAAGAAAATTACTTGTCGATTATAGAACAGTGGGAATTGCTTGAAGTTTAAATTTTTATATAGATTTAAAAAGTTCGCGATAACGGAAGAGTATCTGGTCCTAGTGTATTTTTCTTCTAAAGACTATCTAATAATTAGGGCGATGCTCGCCAAATATGCTGGGACTCGGATAGACCGCGGTAGCCTTGCGGCCATGGTCACGAACTCGTGGCCAGAATGTCATTAGTTCGAGCCCTATTGCCTCTGAAGACTTTCCGTGTAGAGGGACTAATGCACGTTAAATCTGTCATGGCTCAAAATCCGACCGTTGACGTGGTGTGAATGTTCGGAGAGGGAGGAGGCAACTCAGGTGTGTTATCCTCGTTACTTGACCGAGGCTCAAAATTACAAGGTTCATCGCCAATAGACCTCGTGCTGCTTTAGAATGCGACGTTAATAAACCTTCCCTCACTCCTAGTCGCTTAACCATATTTCAATATAACAAGATCCCTCAACGGCATAATAAGTTCCAATTTGTTTTTCTGTATACCCTGAAGTTGTTGAGAGAAATCAACAGATAATTTCAAGACTTGTATCTTAATAAACTGCTGCAAATTGGAATCCGGAATACATTTTAATTCTTCATCGTGTAAAAAGATTTAATAGTTGCGGCATAATTCTTCTCACGTTTAGGCGAGTTTATATTGTTAGAAATTCACCTGCCTGCTTTTAAATTCGATGAGATTATAAATGTTTCGAAATTTTTATTGGATTATTAGTTTCTTCTAGAAGTGCAAATGGGAAGCAAAATACCGAAAAGATTAATTTTTGCTCGTTAGAAATTCCCACAGCTTATAATGAGCGTACGGTAATAATACATAGAAATTTTTACATCCTTAAAATTCGGCTGTTATCAATATGTCAAAGAAACGTTTGAATATTATAGTTATACACCAAAACGCGCGCGCGCGTCCCGTATCTCCTACAATTAGGAAAACTTGAATACCAGATTTCGACTGCAATTGTTTGAAAAATTGTTTTTCTCGAATATATGATTGAAATATTTAAATGAATCTTTCTTGTATAACTCATTATATACCATAAATAAAAAATTAAAAAAAAAATATGTTTTTCATATTACAGGAAACCACACAAAATAATTCCATCCATATTGTACATATGAATTACTTGTTTCTTGAAATATTGGTCGAATATTAACATAATGACTTCATATGTATTCATTGCATATTTCTGTGGAAAAAAATTATAAATTACGCCAGACGAAGCAAATATAATTTTGTGAATTCTGTTTTGAGAAAAAAAAAAGGACTTACAGCGGGGGAGGGAGAATCCTGCAGTCTTTCTTTTGAAAAAAAATTTTGTGACCTTGACTCTTCCTAAGGGCATGACCTTGACTGCTGAAACGAGTCTAGACAAACTGACTTCTCATTTGGAGAAAAATTTTAAGAAATCATTCTTTCCATTTCTCCGAAATATAGGTAACAAATCTCTTAATGATTTCGTATTCTAGCAATACGATTTTAACTGGGCTTAAGATTTGAGACCAAACAAAAATATGTGGTTTTCTTGCATGCAGTAAAATTAATTTAATTATACGCGAAAACTGCTACTATTACGCGAAATTATTAAATTGTACCGTATTATTCATTTTATGATGAAATTATATAAATTAAAATTAAGTTTAAATATAATAGCTCTTAGAATATAATTATTTTTAAACGGTGGGTCTTTAGTGGTACTAGGTTTTATGGCAGCGATTGGACAACACCGACCTCCAGTTCACGACCATGACCACTTGTCTACCACGGCCAAGACAAAAAAACCCCCAGAAAATAATTCCAAATAATTCTGAAAAATATAATTATTTTTGTCAAAAAAATAGACTGCATCCAAACAAACATATTTAATAAATCAATGAACCGATTATGTAATTTTTGTCCCAAACTATTCTTATAAATTTTTTTTCATATTTGACCTACAATTTTTGATTTAAATATTTCTTTTTGTTATTTGACCCGGAAAATAAAATTCTGCATTACAAGGGAACAATAGGGAGTACAATTTGTCATTTCAAAGGTACAACTGAAGCATGCCGTAAGCGTAAGGGAAAGTCTGAGTATCGCATTTCTCTCTGTATATAATATATATATTAGGTTGGGGAAAAAGAAATCCATTATTTTTGCATGAAATTCAAGTCTTTATTTAACATATTTCGGATTGTGTTGGATTTGGGTCAAATATGCACAGTTTTGTTGTATAATTTGTTGCCATTTTTAAGGTAGCTTCATAATGCGTCTCTCATAGAAGTCTTGGTCCTTATTGGCGAAAAACTCTAGAAATTGATTTTCACAATCTTCTCTTGATCCCAATTGGGCTGCGGTAGCTCAGTGGTTAAGGTATCCAACCATGGCAGGCATGTCATGAGTTCGATCCCAGTTTGCAATGCACGTTAAATCTGTCGAGAGCTGAAACGTCCTCCCGTTGGTGTGGTGTGGTAGTTAAGGGGGTGCCAGCTCAGGTGTCGTCCACGTCACTTGACCATGGTTCAAAATTACGTGGTCCGTCGCCAAAAGCCCTCTAGCTGAACAGTGCGACGTAATATGCTAAACTAAACTAAACTTGATCCCAATTTCTCATCACTCAGGAAGTTTTGCAATGCGAGAAAAAGATGATAATCGCTTGGTGCCAGGTCCGGACCATATGGCGGATGCATTAAAACTTCCCAAACAAGTTACCAGATTTTCCGGCGCGTGTGTGACGTGGTATAGTCCTGATGGAACACAACACCTCTCTCTTCTGTTGGTCAATTCTGACCGTTTCTGGTCAATCGCTAGCTTCAAACGGTCCAGTCGTTGATAGTAGGTATCCGAATTTAGTGTTTAGGTATACAGAAGCAACTCATAATAAATTATTCCTTTCCAGTCCCCCCCAAATACACAGTAGAACCTTCCTGGCCGTTAGTCCTGGTTTGGCCAACGTTTGAGCTGCTTCACCGCGCTTTGACCACGACCGTTTTCACACAATATTGTCGTATGTAACCCATTTCTCATCCCCAGTCACCATCTGTTTAAGAAATGGGTCGATTTCATTCCGTTAGGCCAAAGCTTCGCAGATGAAAATTCGATTAATCATGTTAATTGGTGTGGCACCCAAACATCGAGCTTCTTTTTGAATCCAACTTTGCGCAAATGGTTTAAAACTGTTTTTTATGGTCGATCTTTAGCTCCTGGGTGATGCTACGATTATTAACATGCCGGTCAACTTGGACTATTTCTGTGATTTCATCAACATTTTCGACGACGGACCTGCCTGTACGAGGTGCATCTTTAACATCGAAAATGCCTGAACAGAATCGACGAAACAAGAATTACACGTAATTAACTGTTACAGTATCGGCACCATAAACACCATTCACAATTTCAGCCGCCTGACTGGCATTTCGCCTTTATGAAAGAAAAACTGTAAAAATGTACCGAATTTTCTCTTCGTTAACTTCCATTTTTAACAACCTGTAACTCACAGCTGAATGGACCAAAGAAAAACAGCAAAATAATTTTTTTTAATGTAAAGTGTCACCTTCACAACGAGCATAAATTTAAAATTGTTTGATCGGTACTTCACGAGATATCGACACTACAGCCAATCTACCGAAAAAATAATGGATTTCTCTTTTCCCCAACCTAATATATATAATACTCAGGTTAAAATTTTTTTTTCTTTTATTTCTTTAACCTAATCCTCCGTCTTTGTCTCCCTGTTTTAACCTTTTCAGGGTGGCCGCGATACTTTAAGTGGTTGTGGTCACAAACTCGTGGCCTGCATGTCATGAGTTCAAGAATAGTATTGCTGAAATCCCGCTGTGTAGGGAACGATGCATGTTAAATCTGTTGAGGCTCAAACGTCCTCCCGTCGATGTGGTGTGGAAATTAGGAGAGGGGGATGCCAGCTCAGGTGTCGTCCCCGTCACTTGACCATGATTCGAAATTACGTGGTCCGTCGCAAAAAGCCCTCGAGTAGCTAAATAGCGCCACTTTAATATTCACTCACTCACGCTTCTGAAGACCCACAGTGTAGAGGACGTTGATGTTAAATCTGTTGTGTAGTTCAAAATCCTCACATGAGCGAGGTGTTGTAGTTTGGGAGAAGGGATGCCAACTCAGGGTTCATCCTCGTCGCTGGACAGAGGCCCACTACGGCGAGGTACGTCGTTAATAGCCTTCCTGTTGATTAAGATTGCGATATTTATAAACACTCGGGTGTCGTCTTCGCCACCTCACCGTAATTTAAAGTTACGAGGACGCTAATAGCTCTCGTATAACTTCAAAGAGCAATTTTAATAAATAACTCGCATAGCTCCACTATTTTCTAATCATTTTTTGTTAATATAACAATTCGCACTACAAATGTATTCCTTAAGGTGTCTTATGATTGTGCCGTACCCTTCAAGCGGAAGGGAAGAAAATAAATAAAACGGAAAGAAAGAGAGAGAGATTTTTAAAAAATTTTTTAACGAACTTTGCGGGATTTTACTTAAATAGGGAAATTATGTATGGCCCAGTGCTTCCGAAGAATTTTTTTCTCTTGAGAAGATAATCATTGATAACTTAATGAATGTCTTTCCAAACTCAAGATGACCAAATATTCTTTTTTTTTCTTCCAACGTCTGAACAGGGGTGAACTAGATTGCACAAATCAGCGGAGAGAATAACTACAAATTTGAGACAGAACCGCTTTGTTTGATCCCAAATGAAACGCATCATTAAACCGATAAAGTATCTTGCTACTATTCTTGTCAGAAACTTTTATTATTTGAGAAATAAATCACCTATTACCTGTCTTTTTCTATTGTTAAAAGTGATGATATATTTAATATCCAAAAATGATAAGTTATTTTTGATGAAACTAAAAATATTAGCTATGATATATTCATAATTTCGAGAGATCATTAATTTCTGTTTATTGTCAGTATCCTACGTGTTCATTTTCAGCTAAAATGTGAAAAACTCTCAATCGGATGGTAAACTTGAAATAAAAGATTGAAGTGAAAAACTGAAAAGCTTTAAATAATTGCTTAGAACTTTTTTAAATTCCTAATATTCTATACCCCGATCCATTTACATTTATGAAGATTTCATTTATTTAGATTCACTGAAAATAATTATTTTGAGGTGACTACATTCGGAACAGAGTGATTTTTGAAAAAGCGTATAAATGAATATCTTTTTGATATTTAGTGTCCATTGAATTCAATTATGCATGTAAATTATTTTAATATAAGTACAAGATTAAATTAATAAAATGCAATTTTTCGGCAAAAAATGAAGAAAGGAGGACATATTTTGAAAAGTCTCCTTTTATAAAACCTGCTTCAATAATAATATTTTGCCTATATATAGCTTTGACTCTATAGAGCCTGAACTAGGATTTTTGAAAAATTCACATTATTTTCAGAGTTACTATCAATCGGAAATAATAACCCGCTTTTGTAAGAATTTCTCTACATTGATGCATTAAAATATGAACAAATTCACTCCTATATAATATATTTCAAAAATCCTAGTTCGGGCTTTATACAGAAGTCTTGGCTATATTTAGGCAAAATATTATGATACAGGGTAGGGCGTTGGAACTTCCTTTTTTTGAAAATGCAATAAAACTCTACGCGTTTCATGCATCTTTATTGTTATTTTCCACCTACCACACAACATTGGAATTTTGAATTTACATAGTTTTAAACACAATGACTGTTAAATGTCGCCCTCCATTGTCAATATACTAATTCATTCGGTTTCGAAAACTTTGAGTCACCTTTTCAAGCATATCGACAGGGATGTTTTCAATTTTGACTCGGATGTTATTCCGTAGGTCTTTAAAGGGCGATCTTTGTAAACCAGGGACTTGAGATAAGACCACTGGAAGTAATCAGGGGGTAAGTCAGGTGAGCTCGCAGGCCAGTTTACGTCCTCTCGCAGGGAGATCAGTCATTCGAGGAAGGCTGCTCTTAAAACACCCATAAAAACCCTGGAGGTGCGTGCTGGGGCCCCATCTTGTTGTAATCACACGTTGTCAAGAATCCTTTTTTTGGAGAGCGGGTAAGAGAATTGTTGGATCATTGTCACATACCGATCTGAAATGACACACGAACTCGTTCCTCATTTCCAGGTGTCATAACGGCTTTCGCAGGTCCTTTCCTTTCTTTGGAGGCATTCCCTGCTGCTCGGAAGGCATCCACCTACATTAAAACATTTTGGAAATGTTATATTTTTTTCTTCTATTTGCCAAAAAAATTGCATTTGAAAAGTTTTTTTTACTATAATAATCTTAAAACACTTTTATATGTATATACTAAATATAAAAAAAGTATCCATTTATACTCAGCAAAATCGTGGTTCCGAACGTAGTTCTCACCTTAATATTTGCAAAATAGTTTACATTGTAATTATTATTCAATAATATGTTGAGGAACATTAATATTTCTATAAATTGACTAAACGCTACGTATGCAAAAAAAATTGGATTTCAGTTATTCCATTTAAAACGTATGCAACTGAATCTGTATTTTAAAACTTTCAACGGCCGAATTAAGTTTCACACTGACATACATAGTTCCAAAATTGTGTAATAAATTTATTCCATTAAATTATTTGATATTAACGATATTTTGATTATTTGACGACATTTTAATGTTTTTAATTCTAAAATACCAAGTTCAATGTTTAATAAATCTAATCACACTTAATTATTTCCCAAATATCATTCGTAAAATTAACGCCTATTTAAAACTTACTGCCTCACCATCTAGTGAAAAACAAGCGTCATCCATGCTACTAAAATATCAAATGTACTTTAGTGGGGAAAAAAAATCTTCCAAGAAAAATTTCTTGACATCACTTGACGATATTATCTGTTTATCAAACACTCATTAATGAAGCAGTTATTGAACGTTCACCAACAGATGTGCAAAAAATGTTGAGTGTAAATTTCATCAAGTCATCAACACCAATTTTTCACACATGAAGTAATTATCAGCACGATAAAGCGAAAAATAAGTAACTAGAGACGACAAAAGTGTTGATTGGACAGATGTTTGTGACTCTAAATGAGAGGGAAAAGGCATACACAAATGATATGTTTTTATATTTTCTGTAGAATAAATTATATGTGAAAGTCTCTCATAAGTTAATTGAATAATTTTTGTTAATTAAAAAAGTACGACAAAAAAATAAGTATAGTGAAGTTTTGAGGAAGTTCTGTCCAATCAGAATTAACTAAATGAATTCATTTTCCTCGTAATTATTACGTTGCAGTGAATGTTGGAAATGTGAAATAAGGAAACATGTGATAATTCCTTTCATATTGTGCAATGTTTTTGTTTTGAATTATTGCATGAAATTTTAGTGTTCATTTGTGAAATAAAGCAATTCCAATTGCAGATTATGTGAAATGTATAAGTTTTTTAAAAAATGATTTCAAATTTTGTTGAGGACACTGTTTATACTTTATCCACATAAATGTCACAGGGAAATGACGAAGTTAGGAATTTGATCAAATCCCTAAGAGATATGATCAGTTGACGGGACATGTTTGAATAACGTCTCTTCAAGGTCATTTCATTGATGAATGTTAGTGATTTTATCAAATCCCAGAACTGTTTCAGTGAAATGATGAAATGAACTAGTCGAGATTTGCATTAGCAAAATGCTATCCTGGGGGGGTGAGGCAAGTGAGGGGTCGAGTCCTTGTACTTCATAACCAAACAGGCAGTACAATCGACCCCCAAATATAGCCCCCATATCTTATGAAAAAATTGCACCATAAGATTAACATGGGGATTCATATTTTAGTGTGTAAGCCCTCCCCTGTCCAAAGCAGATTATTAGTAAAGAAGCACTGAAGGGTTCGGGGGACAGGCCAAGCCGATCGACGCCACCACGTGCGCTTCCCCGGTTTCCTTTCCTGTTACACATTTCCGTCCCTTTTCACGAAATCCCTCCCACAAATATCCAGCTACCGAGAAGGATGTTACACATAAAAAATACCAGCCTAATTTTACTAATTATATCTTAATTAGTTTCGAATAGATAATTTTTATTTCATTGACTATTGTTGTATTACTTTTTTGTTTAATAATGAACCATATTTGTTAAATGAACACTTTTAAACTCTTGACAATAATAATTCATCATTTCACTGAAACAGATCAGGGATTTGTTCAAATCTTTTACTTTCATAAGGGAAATGACCTTGAAGAGACATCTCCCGCCAATTGATCACATCCCTAAGAGATTTGATCAAATTCCTAATTTTGTATTTTCCCTGCGACATATATACGCGAAAAGTAACTAACTCATCCATTTATCATGAGGTATCTCTAGAACTATTAGACCTATAGACTTGAAATTTGGTAGGCGTGTTTCTTTCGTTGAATAGAAATCCGTTACGAACAGGATTTTCAAAATTGACTCCCAAAGGGAAGGTTACGGAGTCGTTATAGACGAAAATTCCCTGTTTTAAATTTTTTCAGCTACAGTCTTCAAATACGATAAACATATTTTTTTCCCCAGTAAATTCACGAAAAACGGGCTTTTCGGAAATCTTCAGCCCAGGGGGTTAAGTGATGTAACAAGTAAAAAAATCACGTTTTTGAACTACTAAACTTGCAGACTTGACTCAACAGAATTATTTTTGCCGTATTTAGAGAGTTCCGTTGAGTACGGGTTTTGCAAAAATCGACTCCGGGGAATTACCGGGTGCGTCATATGTAATAAAATCTGAATTATTAGACTTGTAAGCTTGAAATTTAGTGATTACTTTGTTGGGTAGATGTTCACCAAGAACGTATTTTTCAGAAATCGACTGCCAAGGGTTTAATCGGGAAGTTCACACACACACACACAGGGGATAAAAAAAAATTCCTGTTTTTTAACAATTAAATCTACATATTTGGATTCCTATAGGCCTGTTTCCTTTGAATAGAGATCCTCTAAAAATGAAATTTGATTAAATCAACTCCGAGTAGAGTGTTACAGGGATGTAGATGATAATTATATTTGTTCTCAATATATTAGAAAAGAAGGGAAAAGTTCCATATAAAAATGAGGAGAAATTAAAGGTTCTTTATTTTATATTCCAACGAGGGATCCCATTGTTCGAATTCATTAATTTTTTTAAATACTTCATGAGTTGCTATTTCCGATTTTAAATTTGATTTAATTTTTATTAACATCGCACTCTAAATGAACATGAAGGTTATTCGTGACTGTCACCGTAAATGTGAGTCTCGACCAGACGAGGACAGCACCAGAAGTTGTAATGACTTCAGACAATTCTGGGTTAAACTACTTATTACAGTAAGAAAATCATCAAATAAATATCCCCGTACAATCTAGCTGCAGAAAGGGTCCACAGAAGTAGTCTCTTTCGCGGTAACGGCTTTATACCGCTAGCATAAATATATTAAAGTGATACTTTCGGGAATTCGATATGACAAAGAGTCCACACACAGTTCACTAGAGAAAGTCTTCGCCTTTCCGTAACTCCACACCGAGTTTGTAAACTCACTGGCTCTATCTCCCCCGTGCTCTTGGTAACTCGAAAAATTCCTCTGTTCTAAATCCGCCTTCGTTTGGATTAATTCGCGGACTCAAAGGTATTGTTGACTGAGAGGCCTCTTACGGATTCTCTCAAGTCAAAGTCTCTTTTCAAACTCTCTCGCTCTCTTTTTAACCCTCTAAGCGGATAGCACGGGAAATTCCGTCAGTGTAAAGATGCTTCGAAAATGCACTGCACGGATTTTTCTGCCTTCAAGTAACGTTTTCAAAAGCGGATTAGCTGTAAACGATTGATCTCTTGGTTCTTACTTGACAAAGGAACCGAACTAGGTCATAAAATTGTCCCCGTTCGACCTCCCAAGTTCTAAAAGGGGGAAAGGAAAGAAGTCTGTTGCATTTTTAAAGGAAACTTCAAAATAAGAGTTACCGCTTTCGGAATAACTTTTCAGGAAGAAGGTATCCACTTTGAGGGTTAAACTTCCCGTTTCACATGGTCACTGACTGCTTTTCCCTTTGATCTCTTCTGTCGGCCTCTTACAGTGGGGGGGGTACTGTCTGGGCGCATAGTGAGAGTCCTGTCCTGCAGATGCGCTGTCGTCCCAGATCCGTGAGAAACCGAAAGCACATTGTATCGGCGTCTCTTTTAATCTCTTCGGGCTGTCAGGAGGAAAATGGTCAGAATTTTTGACCACCCATTTGTGAAACCTTTTTCCTAGCAATTAGGGAAACGAACGGATCTTTCCCACGTTTGTCGGCATCCCTTCTTAGTAATTAGGGAAAAGAGACTGGGTACATCACAATGTGTAAACCCACTCTCCAAACTCCTACACCCCACTGACTTGACGACTTTCAACCTCGATAGACTTAACATGCATCAGCCTTTCGCGTCGGGTCTTTAGTGGCACCATGATTCAAGCCCACAACTCGACAAAGCCAGCCGCAAGTTCGTGACCATGAACATCTTCTACCTCGACCCCTCAGTCTTAAAATATGTGTTCACTCAATCCGCAACAAAGATCTGTAGGTTGTGAGAATTTGCTACACGTAATCAAAGGCTATTGAGTTCAAAAGTAATATGAACTGAATATGCATCAATGTCGTAAAATCATTGCCTCCAATTTTGTTATCCGTTTGGGGATTATGTAGCTTACTCCTGTCCTCTGATCAAAATCAGAATGCATTGTGCTCGGTGAAAATAACAATTCAAATGTTCACCGAGCACGATGCATTCTGATTTTGATCAGAGGACAGGAGTAAGCTACATAATTCTCATAATACTCTACATAATTCTATAAAATTCTCATTTATCAAATTTTAACATTTCTATTTTCTCAAAATTTGATAAATGAGAATTTTTTTTTGTATCAATGCTTGAAAATAACATTGTAGCGTTGTGATATCTATATGAACACTAGTACCAAACATCACACGAAAACGATCGTTTTGGCGTGGTCGATAAAGTACTTGCGTACGGAACGGAAGGTACCCATATCGAATCTTCCTTCCCTCTTTCATTGGTGACCCTGGCTGTGCAAAAGAACCGCACCCTTCACGCGCCGCATTCGTGGCGTCATCTATCCGCCGCAAAAGCAATCAAGCCGTCAAACAATAACGCAAAAACGCCATTACTTCTCAAAGCCGTCTCACAAAGGACGCAATTCTCAAGCCGTCACGCACGAATGACGCAGCCCACAAAGTGACGCAACTGCTCACATGCTCGCCACGAATATGGAATCGTTGGTTAAACTATTCACCGAATCTCAGACATGGGGTGTCTATGAAAGTCTGATATCTATATAAACAAGTACCAAACATCACGCGAAGACGATCGATTTGGCGTGGTCGATAAAGGACTTGCGTACGGAACGGAAGGTACCCAGATCGAATTTTCCTTCAATATAAGCATCCTGTATTATGCTGGAACGTCTGCCGATTAAAAATAAGCATATGTAAAAATATTCTGAAAAAGCTATCAGCTTCTAAACTCACCTAATTGATTATCAGTATATGCACACATATATGTACTATTATAATTTGTCCTATTATGTATACGTTCAGTATATATTTTTTAAGGAAACTGCACGTGTCTCGTGCCTTCTAAATCTTACGTTGCAAATATTTATTAAGGAGAAAAATGTGAAGATGTTTATAAAATATGACGACAAACAGGAAGAACTTGTTGCTATTCGAGACAGCAATTTTTCAACTGCTAATAATGTCGCAGACGTAAAAAGCCACGTATTGCATCCATGACATGTTAAAATAACATTTTGTAACATCATTATTTTTCATCCAGTTTGATTTCATTCAAATTTCCGGGAATTTTCCTTTTTACTTCGTTGATTATTAGAATAATGAAAAATATGTTTTGTTAAGCAATATAAATGTGCTATTTTTTTATTGCTTGATTCTTAAATTCATCAAATTATTCATTCATTTACTTCATTTAATTATTTTGAAAACTAGAATACATCACGAGTGTTGATTTGTTAAAAATGTACGTAATGGAAACTTGTGAATAAGATTATACAAATAATTGCCGCAGGATCTGCTCCAGCAGTTTTGCTGCCCCGGACAAAAAGGGAAAATGCCTCCTTTCTCTTTAAAGCAAAACATTATTTATATTTATACATATAAAGTCTTAAAAATGCAAAATAATTCGAAATTAAGGACATAATTAAATGTTATTATTTCAAACGAGTAAAATGTAAGAGAAGGAATATCCCATTTCAGCACGCCAATTTCTTCGAAAAAGAGTCTACTGATGGCGGGTTTTGCAAGAGTTTATTTTAACCTACATAAGTAAACACACTCAAGACTAAAATAAAACATCTCCTGTGGCTCTCTATCTACCAAAAACTTTTATTACCCTTGTCCCCTTTTGGATAGCTGACACCTGACATCTTATGGGGGAAAGGAATGTCAGTTGTGATCCTCTCATGGATGAGGAGAAAGTTACTAGTGAAAGATGTGTAAACATATCAAATTTCATGATTTAATATACTCCCACTACGAACCCATCAAGTTAAAAATAAAGTTGACATCAGACAGATTGCAAAATAAGAAAATAAGATAAGTAAAATGAAATACCAAATTCTCACTCCCAATTATATTTAAGAAAATGTATATCAATTTTTTTAAAAAATATTTTTTAAATTCGATCCAAATGCCATCCTTAAAAGTTGCCGTCCTGGGTAGGGGTCCGGTTTGTCTGGCTCTAAAGCCGCCCCTGATTGCCAGAGGCCACAGTAACTTAGTGGTTATGATCATGGAATTATGGGCAGCTTTATCGAATCGCGGCTTTAAGTCCTAATACCACCGTAGACCTACCTCGTTGAGGGGCTCAGGGTCTTCACGCTGGAGAGATGTAGAAGTTAGGAGAGTGGTATGACGACTCGGGTGTCATTTCATGACTTAACCGTGGTTCCAAATTACGAGGTCCGTCGCCTAAAGCATTTTTGTTGCTTAAAGTACGACAAAAATAAATATTCACTCGCAACTCTTCTGGGAGACTTCGAATCGAATTATTGGTTCGAGTCCAACTTCTAAAAAATATGAGGATTAATGCACCTTAAATCAAATTAGATCTCAAGGTTGTCCCGTGGCGTGGAAATTGGGAGAATGAAGCACAGTCTCGGGTAGCGTCTTCATTACTTAATCCTTCCTTCCTCAATAAATCACATGTGACTGACTTTATAGTGATTTTAATTCAAATTAACAACTTTAAGGCTCCAAATCTTTTAATACAAGTAACGTTAACAAGCGTAATCAATCAAGAAAATAAGGGTTACTATTATAACATTTTTAATATTTTATATTATGATTTTAATTCCCCTAAACAAATGTTATTCTATGAAAACTTCAAGAGTAGTATAGACTGTTTTCAATTAAACAAGAAATATATAAAAAAAATTTAAGTCACAATTCCTACTTAGATCAACAAAGAAAATTTTTATTTTAGCTATTTTTTTTATTAAAAAGTTACAATTAATATAAATATTATATACATAGGACAGAATCGCAATATTAAGTGGTAATTAATTTTTATTATTTATCATTAAAGTATCGTATTGTAATCCAAAACAATCGTGTCTTTAAAATTTCAGTTTAACTGAATTCTTTAACACGTGAGAAAAAACCTTATCAAGATTTGATACAAGTCGCCAAAAGGGTCGCTAAGTCGTCAACGTGGCTGTATTTGTAATTCTTTAAATAATTAGTTTTAGTCAAAATTAATTTTTATTAATTATAATTAAATTATTGTATTGTCATCCAAAACAACCACGTATATTAAATTTCAGGTCAATTGAGCGCTTTAAACTGTATTTTATTAACGGTTGAAAATTCCACAAAGATAAACAAATAAATAAATAAATAAATGAATAAATATGTAGAGATCGTAAGGGATAATAGTGAACAAGGGTTAATATTATAACGTCTTTAATATTTTGTATTATGATTTTAATTCCCCTAAACAAATGTTATTCTATGAAAACGTTAAGCGTAGTATAGACAGACTGTTTTTAATTAAAAAATGTCAGATGAAAAAAAATGTTCAATTTTGTACTAATTAAAACAATTTTAATTTTGAAGTTACACTTTACTCTCAATGAAATTAAATTACAAGATTAGTATTTGTTTGTTTAAAAGCTTATTCAATTCCTACTATTAGCTCACAATCTCTATATATTTATTTGTTTGCTTATTTATTTATTTATCTCGGTGGAATTTTCAATCGTTAATAAAGTACATTTTAAAGCACTCAATTGAGCTGAAATTTTACATACGTGATTATTTTGGATGGCAATACAATAATTCAATTATAATTAATAAAAACTGATTGATTAAAACTAATTATTCAAAGAATTACAAATACAGCCACTTTGGCATTATTTTTGGCGGCTTGTGTCAAAACTTGCAAAGGTTTTTTTTTCTCACGTTTTAAAGCATTCAGTTGAACTGAAACTTTATATATACGATTGTTTTGGATGACAATACGATACTTAAATGATGATTAATAAAAAAATAATTACCACTTAATGTTGTGATTCTGTCGTATATGTATACATATTTATATTAATTGTAACTATTTAATAAAAAGAAGCTAAAATAAAGTTTTTCTTTGTTGATCTAGGTAGGAATTGACTTAAAAATTTTTTTTATTACTTGTTAAATATATATATTTGTAACATCTGTAGTCACATTTACTTTTCAACAATATCTATAACAAAAATCTAATTGTTTTACAGCTGTTCTTCCTAAATCTAACAGTGATTTGATGTTTTATTCATGTACTTCTTTTATTGTAATAGTCAGCATTGTGTATAACAGTCTGTCTACCACCTGTGTTTACAAATGTAACTTGTCTGTGAATCGGCGTTAAACTTTTATTTTCCATAAATTATATCGACTGAACATTTAATACAAGATACTGATTATTTAATGAGATGCCAAACTATTAAAATGCTTTATTTATAAATTAAGAATTATTTAATTTAATTAAAGAACAGGTGCATAGATTTCACTTATTCTTATTTAAATTTATTTAAAAATCTATTTAACAGATTTTTTTTAGTTTGCTTATTGATCTGCATCATTGGTTTTGTGTTACATTTGTACAATTCTAGAATAGTGCTTACAATTATTGCTGCAATGTATTTTGCTCTGTTACCTTTTCTGAAAGGTATATAACTAAGAATGCATATAACTAATTATGCTAAAAATAAATTCGTACAAGTACTTTTTTAAAAAAAGTTTATTCATTATCTAATTTATTACTTGTATTATATGGTGACTTTATTCAAAAATATACGTACAGAATCAAAAATTGACAACTGAATCATCAAATCCAGAATAGAGCATTTTTACTGTTTTTCAATTCCTCCTATTAGCTCACACTTTCTATATATTTATTTATCTTAGTGGAATTTTCAATTGTTAATCAAATACATTTTAAAGCGCTCAATTGAGCTGAAATTTAATGTACGTGATTATTTTGGATGACAATACAATAATTTAATTATAATTAATAAAAATTAATTGATTAAAACTAATTATTTAAAGAATTACAAATACAGCCACCTTGGCATCATTTTTGGCGATTTAGCGACCCTTTTGGCGACTTGTGTCAAAACTTGAAAAGATTTTATCTCACGTTTTAAAGCATTCAGTTGAACTGAAATTTTATATACACTATTGTTTGGGATGACAATACGATACTTTAGTGATAAATAATAAAAATTAATTACCGCTTAATGTTGTGGTTCTATCATATGTATATGCGTATTTATATTAATTGTAGTTATTTAATAAAAAGTAGCTAGAATAAAATTTTTCTTTGTTGATCTAAGTAGGAATTTACTTAATTTTTTTTTATATTACTTGTTTTAAAGAAAGGATTATTTTCGATTGAGATTTATATAATCATTTTTGTCTAAAGTGTTTTCATATGGGTAGTTATAGGAAATATTAAACATACACGAGGTCATGAATAGTAACATATGTAAATACTTTGAATACTATTTATATTGGTATTTGAAGAATATATATATACTTAAGTGTAAAATAAGGTAATAAGTAATGAAATGTTTGAAGAAAAATAAATGTAGCTTGCCACTGTCGCTTCTTTAAAAGTATTAAAATTATAAAAATTGATTCGAAGCAGTACTTCAAAACTGATGCCTTTAATGAATAACGGAGTGGTCATGGTCCCGAAATCCTGATTCATGTTGCCATTAAAGATCTGCCCAGTAGAGATTGTTGCACGATGAATCTGTCGAAGTCCAAACTTCTCACATTGGCGGGGAGTGGGAAGTAAAAGAGTGGGATGCTGGCACGCAGGGACGTTTTAAGGCATGGGCCAACTGGGCCCGGGGGCAGGGCCTCAGCCACTATGGGAGCCTCGTCTCGTACTCGACTCAACCTTAATATGATTATAATTCGAATAATTTCAAAGGTCAAACCTTATTTCCGGTTGTATTCTTCAAAAAACTAAAAGAATTTTAGGCGATATGTCGACTGGGTACATATGATGACCGACTTCCCTGAATAGGCCTAGGCCTAACACTCATTCAGTCAAAAGGCGGCCGATTTGTGCGATTGTAAGTCATGCACATTTATTTGTTTCGGATTTGTACGAGTATTTGACAACATATGCTATGCACTGTCTACTTTTATGGGCCTGCATTTGTGTAGGGGCCCAGAACTAACTTTAGAGTAAAGGCCGAGGGCCTCAAGAAGTCTTAAAACGTCCCTGCCGGCTGGGGTATCGTTTTCGTATCTTGACTTAGTCGGAAAGTGCGAATTCATTCGCGGTAGCCTAGTGAACTGTTGGCTGGGTCTATCGAGTCAAAGGTTCGAACCCTGATGTTACTGAAGACATGCCGTGTAGAGAGCCTGAGGCACGTTAAACCTATCATGACTCAAAGTCTCCCCATCGGCATGATGTGGAAATAAGGAGCCCTCAAGTTGCATTAAGTGCGACGTTAATAAGCAATCAATCAAATAAACCAATGGCCGAGAATAAAATGAATTTTTTTTTAATTGGATATATACTTTTAATGAAGCCGAGTGGTTAGTGCATCGCACTTCCACG
Source organism: Trichonephila clavipes (assembly GCA_019973935.1). NCBI lineage: Eukaryota > Metazoa > Arthropoda > Arachnida > Araneae > Nephilidae > Trichonephila > Trichonephila clavipes. The sequence goes on from BMAU01017761.1 coordinate 729,973, forward strand.
CCACAGGTCCGAGGTTCAAACACTGGCCTGTACAAGGTTGACTCAGCCTTTCATCCCTTCAGTGGGTCGATAAATGAGTACCAAGCTTGCTTGGGAATTTAACACTGGGGGTTTCGCGCCTGGCTAACCACCTGACCAGAACATCTGCTCATGCACTTCAGGGCCCAATGTCGCGTGTATTGAGTTGGGCACAGTAGGCCTTGGCCTTGATGGGCTGTTGCGCCATTGAGTTAAATTTGTTTTTAATAAATGAAAATCCGAAATAATGAAAAATGGAAGTGTTCAAAGAAATTCTATTTTATTTATATAAATGTCTCATTACTTAAGTAAATTTATTTTCCTCGGCTGCTCAAATTGATTGCAGAGAGGCTTCAGATAAGCGAATTTTAGATTAACGCTTGCAAATTTTAAGCGAAATGTTTTGAGCATGACCTGGAAATTTTCATGAATTAGAACTTCTAATTATCTTTTTGGAATCCCGAATCATTTGATTTTAGCACACTTTCAAAGACAACAATTTAACGAAATACACACATGCATACACAGATGGAAGGATTTGTCTGTGAAATTATTGTGTATTTTTATCCATATTATGCTATAAAAATATATCTACAAAAATATATTATGTGCCATACGGTTAGGGACTAGGGCCTACTGGGCTGTGCTTTATGATATATGCTGTGAATAACCCCTTTTACAGTACAAAAATCTTTTGTTTACATCCTTTTACCTTCCAAGAAACCGTCAACCCAGACGAATGGGATCTTCCTTTCAAGGTCTTATAACAATCTATTTTATGTGGCATTAAACGCTTAAATCTCTGATTATGTATTTAACTGAATAAACATTGCGGACACCCATCCGTATTGTTTCAAATGCTATTGTTCCCAGTTTAGTACACCCAAATAATCATGAAGCTGTGGATGAAGTGTACTTACAACTCGAAGAGCAGTCAAAATATATTCAATATTATTCGGTAAACTATAGCGGAAATGTTTTTAGATTTTTATCTTACATTATCATGTAAAATTACTTTCTATTCTTTTGCCAAAATCAAAATCTTATCGTGATCTCGATAATTCTCTTTTGTCGATGAACAATGTTTCTTCGTGAGGGTTACATTAACATTTTTATTCCAGTATAAATTTTAAAATGAAGTGCGTAGACACGATGATTAAAATTTACGAGTGGTCAGTAAGTTGTTATTTTTTGATATTTGATGTTAAGTTTTGATAACATACCAGCAGAATCGAATTTCCCTTTTTTTTTAATATCGTATTTGATAATTGATACGATGCTTTGAATTTTACTTAAATGTATTAAAGGATTGCTCGTGGAAAGATTTTGTTGTTTAATGGTTTTCCGGATTATGTGGAATGCTTTTTATTTTTTAAATGAATAGTTTATTAGATTTCGATTCTCGTTTGTTTTTGGAGTTGAATTGAATTTGAAATAAAATTGTATCTGAGGGCTCTAACATTATTAAATAAAATGTTTTTTTTAAAAGTAAAGATGCAAATTAATATTTTGTTAGATTTCTTTTAGCTATATAGCATCCAATGCAAAGTCACATTAATTTATGGAATTATAGGTAAAATCCTAGGAGAGCCCCACACCTTTGGCGACAAACCGAAAAAAGCGCCAAGTCAGAACAAGACGGCGGCAAGGGAATATAGCGGGAGAAGGTGGATGCGTAATGAAAATATATGTAAACAATACAGAAATTAAACATTTAAGATAAAAAAATATAAAAACAGTACTTACTTTCTTACTGCTAATCTTTTCCGAGTGGAGGGTACAGCATAACAACAGATTTTAAAAAAGCCTTAAAGGTCTCATCGCTAAGCGAATGATCGTGTGAGCGCCACCATATTTTTTCTGCGAGGTAATGGTTGAACATACATTTGGCGTAGCTGGTATGATTTCGAAGAAAGCGTTTTATTGTGCCAACCATTACATTTAGGACATTCATAATTCTCTCGAAGCAATCAATCCTTCCTTCATACACCATTCAATCAATTCATTCTTACCTTTCGCATTCAACAAAGTAAAAAATTCTAAAGTATATTCTCTCACACGCAGCCAGCCCGGAGCCCAACAACAAAATGAAATTCGAAATGCGCGCCCACAAAACACGAAAATGCTGGAAATAGTTAGGGTTGCCATGTGTAGCGTTTAAAAGTAGGATTACCAAGATGGCGCAATTATCGCCAACCAAAGTAATTCGCGCCAAGGGTGTGGGCTCTCTTGGGAGTGAACCAATCAATGATCGACAATCTTTGGTCCGTGAAAAGTTTCTGATAGTCCGCAGAAAATTTGAGACATATTTATATTTTTCCGAAAATTCAGTTTCAGAAATAACATTTAACAAGACTTACCTTTAAGTTAATCATTTTCTTCTTGCTCTTGATGAAAGAGCGGGAAAAAATAGGATATCGGAGCTTTATCTTACTCAAAATTACTTTATATATAAAATACTTATTTTTTAAAGAAACTGCTTTTAAGAATTTTTTATAAAAAAATTTTTAATTTTACTAATATTTTGACGTTTTAAGCAAACAGTGATCTCTTATGGAAACCTTGTCAAAACCTTACAGCTCCATTAACAGGTTGAAGTACTTTGCTCTAGCTAAGCATATAAAGAGTTAAATGACAATTTTGTTTAAATTAAATTAGTAATTCTGAACAAATTACTAGAGAAAAATGCTTTTAGTATTTAAGCATTTATGAATTTCACTTAAGGTAATGACCGTGAGATGTTTAAATATACTTTTTTTCAAGGACTAAGGAATCCGTGAAATAAGGAATTTATGCATGTACTGGGAGAGGAGCATCTGTTTTTATACTTGTTACTTTATACTGTTTTTCTAATAATGACTCAGGCAAAAGTCGTTGTGCTTGATTAAAGTCTGCAATATGCACACAAAAGTTGACAGCATTTTTCAACGTTTACTCAGCTGTTCATACGCGTATAGAGAAAACAGGTGCAAATTATCTTCGGATGGTTAAGATCCTTCGGTTTTTTGAACTGAAACATTTTAGAAAATAGTTATTATTCTTTTTAATATTAATTTTTGAACGTCGTATTTTAATAACTACATTCAACAAAATATTTTTTTTATATATATTAAAAAAAATTTATTTTATAAAAACAAATATATGAATAGCTTTCTAGTTCTAGCGAATGTGAAGGGTTTGCGTAATCCTCAATAAAATGTATTAATGATTACTCTATAATTTTCAAAAAGTTTTTATGTTATAGAGTTTATATTATAGTTTTATATTAAAAGTCTTATACTGCAGAATATATTCTGTAGTTATAATTATTTTAAGAGTAATAATCTATCTATAATAGAGACATACGATTTTAATTCTTGAATTTTGGAATTTCCGATCAAAAAGGTTTGCAAAGCAAAGCCAATTGAAGTTGATATAAAATCTAGGGTGAACGCCAAATTTGGCGAGTTTTTTTTTTCCTTTGCTAATAAATTTATTAAACTCTTTTGGTAACGCTTACGATACTAGTTTCTTGGTAATCTGTAACCCCTTGCGTACCATGTAACCACTATGTTTTTATTTGATTAAATAGATAACATTTGAATCGTGGTAATGATAAACGGTTAAAAAAATTCAATTATTTATAAAGGGTGTTTTTTTGAGAGGTATAAAACTTTAAATTACAATAAAATAACGATGTATTATTCGATTGACATGAATTTTTTTTATTTGAAAGATAATCTTGTGGCATTACATTTTGAATATGATTTCTGGCATAGAACTGTCACGGCTGGCTCGGATGTAGTCCAATCTGGACGTCCAATTTTCGATGACTTTTTCCAACATTTGTGGCCGTATATCGGCAATAACACGGCGAATGTTGTCTTCCAAATGGTCAAGCGTTTGTGGATTATCCGCATAGACCAATGACTTTACATAGCCCCACAGAAAATAGTCTAGCGGTGTTAAATCACAAGATCTTGGAGGCCAATTCACAGATCCAAAACGTGAAATTAGGCGGTCACCAAACGTGTCTTTCAATAAATCGATTGTGGCACGAGCTGTGTGACATGTTGCGCCGTCTTGTTGGAACCACAGCTCCTGGACATCATGATTGTTCAATTCAGGAATGAAAAAGTTAGTAATCATGGCTCTATACCGATCACCATGGACTGTACCGTTGTGGCCTTCATCGTTTTTGAAGAAGGATTCCACCAGCCCATAAAGCGCACCAAACAGTCAGTTTTTCTGGATGTAACGGTGTTTCGACATACACTTGTGGATTAGCTTCACTCCAAATGCGGCAGTTTTGTTTGTTGACGTAGCCATTCAACCAGAAGTGCGCATCATCGCTAAACAAAATTCGCTTATGAAAATTCCGCACAGAACCATTATTTTCGAAATAAAATTGCACAATTTGAAAGCGTTGTTCAGGCGTGAGTCTATTCATGATGAATTGCCAAACCAAACTGAGAATAAATCACTTGACAGCTGTTAAATCGGTCGCCATCTTGGAAAGTAATACCAACTTAAACTTCTATACCTGGAAAAAAACACTCTGTACGAATTATTGTACAAATTTTATACAAACTATGAAAATAGCTTTAAACCAAAAATATATATATAATTCATGCATTATGATCGGAATGCATAATTTACTTCAGGCTGTAACACATATTGAGGAGGAATATTGAAAAATACTGATTGAGAGTGAAAGGCATTTTTAGACCTTCATTTGGAAAAGACGAAAGGACAAATTTTGATAGGATAGATTTCAACACAAATATGAATAGATTTATTAAATAAATCCTAAAATTTTCAAAATAATTTTTCTTCTATTTAACTAAACAAATACGTAAATTTTTTCAGTGTGGGAAAAGTATACATATATATAAGCTTCAATCTTTTTGTTAATTTTCTTTAGATAAATTTGTTTCAATAATCTAATATTGTTGATAACAAGTAATACAAAAAATGTCTTCTTCTTAGGTCAACAAAGAAATTTTTTAATTTATTTACTTTTTATTAAATAATTACAATTAATATAAATATGTATATACATATGACAATCACAATATTAAGTGGCAAAATAGAAAGCGATTTTCCTTAAAATTTTCCATTTTCCTTTCTATATATGGTGTTGGACTGTTGTTTTTGTTAGCTACTAATTATTCATTAATTAATGAATTAATATTTGAAAAATGTTTTAACATCAAGTGTCATCCTCTAAACGTTTAAAAAAATTTATTTGAACTTGAGTTATGAATAAAAAGTATTTTATTAGCGATTGAAAATTTGAACAAGATACAATATAGAGAGAGTGAACTATAATAGTAGGAATTGAAAAATGAGTGCGAGAGAAAACAACATGTAATCACAATTTTCAACAATGACTATTTTAAACATTTTTTTTTCTCAATTTCTTAAAACATAAAATCGAGAGACCCTTAAATTGATAATTTAATCAAATAATTTGTACTCGACTCGTTGACTCAATTCCCTACTTTCTAACCTACATAATCTAATCAATGCAACCCTGATTGGATACAATTTAATTTCCTCTTGGCGATTGAGTTCACTTTAAGACTGATTTAATGAAGATAAGCGGGACGCGCTTTTAGAAAAAGGGAATAGTTAAGTAGTTGAATTGAAGCCAACTTATGGCCTCTTGTCGGCAATCGCTTGTCTTTATATTCATGTTTTTTATGATTAATTTAATCTTTTGTGCTTCTTATATGCTAAGTGATTTTTTTTTAAAGTTTTACTTGCAATCAAAGTTGAATCGGAAATGGTTAAAGCTGTATCTTCGCAAGATGTCACGCCTCCAAAAAAGAAAGACACTTTCGCAAGGGCAATCATACAGGGCATTTTGATGTTGCAAAAAGTTAAATTTATGAAAGATAACATATTTTTGTTCCAGTTTTTGTTTGTTATTTTAACAAACAAAACTTTGGACATTTAATTAGCACTTGTAACATCTTACTGCCACCCATTCGGCCAAGTGGCTAGTTGCGCTTACTGCTGTGCCGTAGACCCGTTGGTGTGGTGTGGTAATTAGGAGAGGGGGTGCCAGCTCAGGTGTCGTCCACGTCACTTAACCATGGTTCAAAATTATGTGGTCCGTCGCCAAAAGCCCTCGTGTAGCTGAACACCGCGACGTTAATATTCACTCACTCGTAGTGCCTGAGTTCGAATCCCGGAGAAGGTATGGGTGTTAATACGTTTCGCAAATATGAATACCAATCAGATGACAACATTGACACTTTAGTTTGCATTTCTCTTTCCACATTCTCAGCTCACCATTGTGAGATCTTTGAGTCTGCACAGACTTACAGTACAATAGCCCTTACACACCATGGCTACCCACCCGGACGATATAGTGGTTAGTGACGCTGACTACTATGTCGTAAGGTCTGGGTTCGAATCCCGAAGAAGCAATGAATGTCTGTAAATGAATTTTAACTGTTCACCATGGGAGCACTTTAAATATTCGTCGAGGCGCAAGTACTTTCTAGAGGTTGGTGGAAGGAGAGAAGGCCACCTTTCAGAGTCTTCTCCCCTAAACTTAGGGGGGCTGCGGTAGCCCAATGGTTAAGATATCGGATCATGGCTGGTATGTCATGAGTTAGAGCTCAGTACCACTAAAGACCCGCCGTGTAGGTCAGCGATGCACGTTAAATCTATCGAGAGCTCAAATGTCTTCCCGTTGGTGTGGTGGTGTAGTTAGGAGAGGGGGTGCCAGCTCAGGTGTCGTCCTCGTCACTTGACCATGGTTCAAAATTACGAGATCCGTCGCCAAAAACCCTCGTGTAGCTGAACAGTGCGACGTTAATAATCACTCACTCACCCCCAAAATTAGGGTGAACGGAACTAAAACATACTGTGACCTGCATGGTGCTCAAAGCAACGGATAACGACAGCTAGCACAACTAGCTCCTTGCTACCATGAATTTAGTGGGCCTTGATCTGACACCGTCGATCAAGTGGCATAAGCAACAACACACACACGCAGCACATTTTACTAATGAGACTTTTTTTTGTTATGGTTGCTTTACAGATTTAAGATAGAGTTTGCCGATATTTGGTGAATGAAAAAGAACAGAGGACGATATCTTCAATACCCCCACTTCTTGACTGTGCTGAAAAATAAGTTCAAAACTCACATTAAATAAATATGTTGTATATTAAGCATGTATTTTCGTGTATTTATATAAGACTTTGTGATATGGAACAGTAATTAAATATTATTACACTATAATGAATATTTTTGAGATGCAAGAACAATGTACATAAAATATGGTATTGTTTTGAAATTCATATTACATTATATTATATGGTATTGAGTAAATATATATTATTTATAAAAATATGTATTATTTTTGTTAGGAAAAACTGTTAGGAAAATTGGGAGGGTCGGATCATGCAAGGAGTTTTTTTTTGAACAAAGGGGAATACAGGAGGGTTGGAAACCACTGGATGAAAGCATTAAGTAAAATGAAAATTATATAGACATTTTGGAAGGAATTTAATTTTTCTGGAGTATTATAATAACAGCATTTAAATTTCTGAATTGACAAGTACCTGTGCAATTGCTTTTTGTTATTGTAAGGATGGCTATGCTAATTCTTGCGCAGGAGGTTTTGTATTGATTTTAGTTTGCTTGCTATGTAAGTCGATATCCCTATAAATGAACTTATCTGAAAATATTTCTCTTTCCTCATTTGGATGTTACTTCTTCGGTGTAAACTATCAACGGTCTAAGATTTGCACCGAAGAAGTAACATCCAAATGAGAAATCTTAGACTGTTAGTTATTCACAATGTTATTCCATTCAGGCATAAACCAAATAAAATAATATTCCTCATAAAAAAATATGTAAAAGATAATTGTGTTATATTTTTAAAAAATTAAATTGCTATCTCTTACATTCTTATTTATGACAATAAGCAGAACTTGGACAGAAGAGGAGGGGGGAATAACCACAAATCAATAGCTTGCCCAGTGTTTTTAGTCATTGCTTCTTGAAGGTTAAATTGTCTAAAAAATAAGATAGATAGATATATTATTTTAAACTCTCTCTCAATTAAAATCGTTCATTGGCATGATATTAATCATCTCAACAAAAATGTTCAAATATTTTATACGGTATATTTTATTTATATATTTTATCAAAATATAAAATTTTCGATACGAAAATTGCATTGAAATACTGAAAAAAACATTGAATTTTTGTAAGCCTTGTCTAACTCATTATGAACGCACCTAAAATATTTTAAACCAGCTTTGAAATCAAACGAGCTTTTTTTTCTAAAATAAAAATTTACAATGCTCGATATAAGTTTAGTTTTAATAAATATAAATCCTTCGTTTACCTTTATTAATTAATCCACCACCACTGATATATTTTGTCCAGTTTTGAAGAAAATTGCGTGCGCCGTAAATTATTAAAGTCAGATCTTTTATGTTGACTGTATTTAACTCTAAGGACCTACTCTAGAATCAGTATAAAGACCTGTGAATATTCTATGGTTCGGAGGGGAAAAGTAAATAAATTATAGTTCAAAAACTAAAAAACACTCTTATAATTAATCGAACCAAGTTGTAATTTATTCTTTTAGTCACCAAATCTGTAAATGGGATTTGAAATTAGTCGCCAGATATGGGATGGGTTCAGAAAATGGGAAATCGTTAATCCTGAAGATCCTGATCAGGACAATGGAACAAAATTATTAAATTATTGTATCGTTATCTTTCCTGGACAAATGAGCAAAATTTCGAATTAATCTGACCTTTTAAAGTGGGTAAAAATTGAGTTCGAAGATTCATTTACATTCAAGTGAAGCTCTGATTAAAGGGTGTTATAAAAACATAAGAGCTACACACCATAGATATTTCCTGTTGCAAAAGAACAACTGATTGCTTTGACTATCTGACGCAAACTTTCTTTTCTGACGTAGTTATCCTTCTGTCCAGACCAAGTTCAAGACATCTATTTATTGTATAACTCAGATAAGTATCTATTTAATTTCTCGTGTCATTCAGAGTTCACTTAGATGATAAATTAAGACACGATTTAGATGTGTTTAATTAAGACAAATTTGCCGGGACGTTCTTGAAGGAGGTTTGTTTAAGTGGTTAACTTCGTGGAACTGGGCCAAGTGCTTACACCGCTTTCTCACACAATTATTTTTCTTGCTTCAAAATCTTTTTCAATAGTTGATTTCTGCCAGATAGCGCAGACATAACGTAAGACTCCACTATTTATACGTTCTCTCTGTTACAAAGTAAAACTTCAGAAGAAACGTTCCTTTGTTGAGAGTTTTCTTTTTTTGTATGGTTTTACGCATTGTGAAACTGTTAGTGTTCTAAAATATTCCAGTTGCTGATTGGGATATATCTTTCTTTTGAAAGAAAAATTTATCTATCATTTATCTGTTGAAGAAGATAGGTCATAATTTTCGTCACCATTCAGTTCCATCTGTAAGCTCACTTCGGACCCTGGGCGCAAAAAATCTACTGGTTCCCTTGGCACTGATGGATCAAAATTTATAACCAAAAATCTAGTTATATCCAGCTTAATCCGAGCCTTTGGGCACCCGCCCCAAGCGCCAAATGGATAAACCGGCACTATCCCCCCCCTACACTCTTTCGATTAGTGGTTGAATTACAAGAAATGCAAGTAGATTATTTGATTGAAAAGAATGATTCATTTTGCTTAAATACATCTATGTTTACCCAAATTAAGAATACAAGTATGAAAATGAGCAGGCTTTTCACATAGCATTACAGTTGGCTTCAATTGCATGTCATTCATTCAATTCCTACTATTAGCTCACACTCTCTATATATTTATTTATCTTGATGGAATTTTCAATCGTTAATAAAATACATTTTAATGCGCTCCATGGAGCTGAAATTTTATATACATGATTATTTTGGATGACAATACAATAATTATAATTAATAAAAATTGACAAACTAATTATATAAAGAATTGCAAATACAGTCACTTTGTCAACATTTTTGGCGACTTGTGTCAAAACTTGAAAATGTTTTTTTTCTCACGTTTTTAAAGCATTCAGTTGAACTGAAATTTTATTGACACGATTGTTTTGGATGACAATATACTTTAATGATAATTAATAAAAATTAATTACCACTTAATGTTGTGATTCTGTCCTATGTATATGCATATTTATATTAATTGTAATTTATATTAATTGTAATTAATCAAATTATAAAAAAAATTAAACAAATAAAATACTATATAAAAGATAAACAAAGGAATATTTTAAGAATTAAAACGTTCAATCATCTGGTGAATACTATTTAGAGAAAATGCTAGGCATGGTCTAACTAGGACGAAGAGAGAGGGGGAGGGACTCATCTTGTTTTCTACTCGGCCTAAGTAAGACCATGATCCGAATAATTTGAATCGTGAGTGTCATTTCCTGACATATACTTAAAAAAGAACTGGGAATTTCGAATTATTTGCCAACTGGTAACAGCGACAAGAGTGCAATATCATACAATGTCCGAGCCTAGGCCTACGACTTCACACTATCACGACTCATTTAATCGAAAGGCAATAGTCAAGCTAGTGTCTAGGTTTGCGAGATTGAGTCGCGCATATTTATTACGTATTATGTTTTTACGAGTATTTGACAACGTATGCTATGTACTGTCTGCTTAAAAGAGTTGAAGATGGCGCTAGGGCCGGCTCTAGCAGTTTTGCCGACCCGGACAAAAATGGAAAATGATGCCCCTCTCTTAAGTAAACATAATAATTAATAAATTGTTCACATATAGATACACACCTATAAAACTTGAATAATTCCTGCGAACAAAAATGCAGCATAACAATATTTATGTGTTTGTCTGTGTGTGTGTATATGTATATAATGTGTGTGTATATGTATATAATGTGTATGTACAGAGTGTTTTTTTTCAGGTATAGAAGTTTAAGTTGGCATTACTTTCCAAGATGGCGACCGAGTTAACAGCTGTCAAGTGATTTATTCTCGGTTTGGTTTGGCAATTCATCATGAATAGACTCACGCCTGAACAACGCTTTCAAATTGTGCAATTTTATTTCGAAAATAATGGTCGCGCGCGCGCGATTTTCATAAGCGAATTTTGTTTAGCGATGAAGCACACTTCTGGTTGAATGGCTACGTCAACAAACAAAACTGCCGCATTTGGAGTGAAGCTAATCCACAAGTGTATGTCGAAACACCGTTACATCCAGAAAAACTGACTGTTTGGTGCGCTTTATGGGCTGGTGGAATCCTTCTTCAAAAACGATGAAGGCCACAACGTTACAGTCCATAGTGATCGGTATAGAGCCATGATTACTAACTTTTTCATTCCTGAATTGAACAATCATGATGTCCAGGAGCTGTGGTTCCAACAAGACGGCGCAACATGTCACACAGCTCGTGCCACAATCGATTTATTGAAAGACACGTTTGGTGACCGCCTAATTTCACGTTTTGGACCTGTGAATTGGCCTCCAAGATCTTGTGATTTAAGACCGTTAGACTATTTTTTGTGGGGCTGTGTAAAGTCATGGGTCTATGCGGGTAAGCCACAAACGCGTGACCATTTGGAAGACAACATTCGCCGTGTTATTGCCGATATACGGCCACAAATGTTGGAAAAAGTCATCGAAAATTGGACGTCCAGATTGGACTACATCCGAGCCCGCCGTGGTAGTCCTATGCCAGAAATCATATTTAATATATGCCACAAGATTATCCTTCGAATAAAAAAATGCATGTCAATCGAATAATACATCGTTGTTTTATTGCAATTTAAAGTTCTATACCTCTAAAAAACACCCTTTATATAATGTGTATGTATATAATGTGTATGTATATAATGTGTGTATGTATATAAAGTCAAATGCAAAATACGAAATTAAGGACATAATTACCTGTTATTATTTCAAACGAGTAAAGTGTAAGAGAAAGAATCGTCCATTTCAGCACAAGTCAATTTCTTCTGAAAAGAGTCTACTGATGGTGGGGATCACAAACGTTTATTTTAACTTATTGTAAATGCTCTCAAGACTAAAATAAAACATCTGCGACTCTCTATCTACAAAAAAACTCTTATTGACCCTGTTCCCTTTTTGGATAGCTCATACCAGACGTCGTATGGGTGAAACGAATGTCAGTTGTGACCATACACTGGGATGGGGTGAAAGTTACTAGTGAAAGATGTGTAAACTTATATCAAATTTCGTGACTGAACATATACTCCTGCCTCGATTTCTTAAATTTCAACATAATAGAAAACTGACATTAAACATACAAAGTACAAAATAAGGAAGTAAGATACGTTAAATGAAGTACCAAATTCACAGATTCATATTTCAGAAAATATGTCAATTTTTTGGAACATAAAGAGTTTTTTTTTCAAATTCAATTCAATCCAATCCAATTCAATTCAAAATCAAGCCAAAATCAAAGAATTTGCCACCCCGAGCATTGGCCCGGTTTGTCCGGTCCTAGAGCCGCCCCATCGGGGCCTACTATTGTATAGATTCCCAGAACCTCAGGAAGTCTGGTAAATGCTAATCATTTTAAAACTCACACTGCACATTAAATCTAATTGGAAGAATTAAATGCCATAATTTAAAGGTGATCCTCATCATATGACCATGTGAATTAATTTATGAAATCCGTAGCCAGTTGTGATTATTGCTATAATATTAATAAATTGCACATGTACTTTTTTAAACATTTGCATGAATGTTTTTAAAAACTTTGTTTAAAATATTCTGCATTACTACGTTGGTGAATTTCACTTAACTTATCCACTAAAAATCTTATCTAGAAATAAATCATCTTCTTATCATTGTTTAATTAAATATAATAGAATAAAGCTTTTTGTATTCAAATCAACGACCTTCACTAAATAATGAAGTATTATTTTTAATCTCGGACTAGTCCAGTGTTTTTAAGCGGCAGCAATGGCGCCTTTTAAGAGTCAATATCTGATTTAATCTGATAAGAAAAATATTTTCATCCTACATAAAAGATTTTAAAAAATATTCTGGGTGAATCATTCATTTTGTAAAGAAGCAAAAGAGATAAACATTCTAATTTTATGTGATATTTATAAAAGAAAAAAAAATGCCGCTTGTTAAAGAACCGAGAGTAAATAGATTTTCAATATTAAAGACATTCTTCTTGGAATAAAAAAAATACGAGAAAATATCAATGAGGGTCTGTTACATTAGATACCAAATTTATTTTAGATAGAAGTTATATTATTAAGATATCCGACTACGTTCAGAACCATGATTTTGCAAAAGTGTATAACTGGATAATGTTTCATATTTAGTGTCACTTAGATTAGAATATTGCATAAAATTGTTATAAGGACATTTTGACAAAAAAAATTATTTAAATACAATATTTTGGCAAAAAACGAACATAGAATAACCTTTTTTTCCAAATGTTCTCCTTTTGTGAAAAATAATCTATTAGAATAATATTTTGCCTGTTAATAGCTCAGACCTCTCTACAGAGGCTCAATTGGAATTTTTGAAATATATAACTTAGAAGTGGGTATATTCATGTTTTACGACAACAGAGGGGAGAAATTTTAAGAAAAAAACGCCGATAATTATTTCGATGGGTTGTAACTCTGAAAATGTGAATTTTTCAAAAGTCCTAGTTCAGACTCTCTGGAGAAGTCTTTATTATTATTATTATTATTATTATTATTATTATAATAAGAAGAAGAAATATTATTATTTTAGAAGCATTTTTTTATAAAAGAACATTTTGAAAAAAAATTATTCTGAGTTAATTTTTTGCCAAAGTATTGTATTTAAAATCAATTTTTTTTGTCAAAATGTCCTTAAAATAATTTTATACATATATTCTAATCTAAGTGGCACTAAATATCATGAAAATTATCCATTTATGCGCTTTTTTAAAATCACGGTTCCGAACGTATTCGGATACCTCAAGAGAAAAATAATAATACTTTACCTAAGGGATACATGTATCTTGTTTTTCGTATTTTTTAAAGTATTGAGATTCTAATATCTTCTAATATTAGGTATATTCAAATTCGCATCAAAAAGTTATACAAATTTTTACTATAATACTATAACAAATTTGCACAATAAGTTATTCATATATTCTACATATATTTAATTAAATTGAAAGATAACATGAAAGAAACTCTAAATCACACACATGTGCATTTGTTGTATCTCAAAAGTAGTATCGTTGTTTTCGTAAAATTGTTAGTTTGTCTGGAATGGCAACGAAAAATTGTTTTTTTTTAAATACGAAAGAACAAAAAAGAATGCCGAATAGTTAAGATAGTTTTCTCATTTTTGAATGCTAAAAAAATTATGATTCATTACAAAAGGATGCTATATTTCCAGTATTAATAGTCTCATATTCATTTGAATACGAATAAATTTTAAAGAATATTTGCCACATAAACAGTAAGTTAATTCTTAAAACTAATTTTCCAGATTCCTTATGATTCAATTTTTTTCAAGGAATATCCAAAATGTTTTCTTTTTAGATTTTTGATCAATTTTCAGAGGTGAGTGCTACAATGAAACGAGAATTAGCGTTTTACTTCTAACCAAAAAAAAAAAATGTTTGTTTACGTGTCTACTGCGTTTTATTTTTATTTGCATGTATGTTGTTTTCCGGTAGTATATAAACTAAAATCTATTTCTGTACTACGTTCGTTGGTGAAATTCATACGTAAGTAAAGACGTGGCATTTATTGAAATAACGATATCAAACATGCACGCTGGGATTTAATATGTGGGGATTGGATTTAATGTTTCTCTTTCTAGTGAATGAATTGGGGCTGCGGTAGCCCAGTGGTTAGGGTATCGGACCATGGCAGATATGTCATGAGTTCGAGCCCAGTACCACTAAAGACCCGCCGTGTAGGGCAGCGATGCACGTTAAATCTGTCGAGAGCTGAAACGTCCTTCCGTTGGTGTGGTGTGGTAGTTAGGAAAGGAGGGTGCCAGCTCAGGTGTCGTCTACGTCACTTGACCATGGTTCAAAATTACGTGGTCCGTCGCCAAAAGCCCTCGTGTAGCTGAACAGTGTGACGTTAATATTCAATCAATCAATCTCCTGAATGAATTAAAGTCCAATACAAAATAAGGAGCAAAGTTTGGCGCCTTTTTTCCCATCACTAAAGGCATCGACTAAACTTTTTTTTTATTTCTAATGGGCTGCGGATTGGTGTTTTACCATTGCAGACCTAGTACATTCCCCGGAAGCTGGTATCTCTTTTTAATGCTGCACCATATTGGTGGAATACCAGTCGTCGCAAGTAATTTTGACGCCTAGTTTCCTCCCTAGAAGGGGGCTGCGGCAACCCAGTGGTCAAGGTTTCGGATCATGGCAGGTATGTCATGAGTTCGATCCCAGTACCACTTAAGACCCGCCGTGTAGGGTAACGATGCCCGTTAAATCTGTCGAGAGCTCAAACGGCCTCCCGTTGGTGTGGTGGGGAAGTTAGGAGAGGGGTGCCAGATCAGGTGTCGTCCACGTCACTTGACCATGGTTCAAAATTACGTGGTCCGTCGCCAAAAGCCCTCGTGTAACTGATCAGTGCGACTTTAATATTCACTCGCTCCTCCCTAAAAGGAAGCACCTGAGCCTTGACGATGCGAACCTGTACTATGATTTAGTTTTTACGAGAGCATCCAAGCTAAGCAGACACTCTAGGAATCTTTTACATCCCGTATAATCATTCGACATGGTCGCTGTGCATTTCCTGTATCATGAAAATCCACTGACTTGGGCCGGGGTCGAACCCGCTATCTTAGGTGCAGATGGCCAGCGACAAACCAACCACGCCACCCAGGTGACTAAACTTGCGTGGACTAAAATAGGATTTCAAATTTATTTTTTGGTGTGGTATAAAATTGATTGGTACGTACATACTATCGCAACAATGCCAACGTTCAAGATAACTTGCCAAGTTGGCAAGCCCGATTTTAGCATGTGTAGTACGCGCTGGATTGGCAACCATGTGCTTCGTTTCATGTAATGTCACCAATACGGTTGCGATAATACGCTAAATTTCAATAATTTTCTTTCAAAATGTTTAAATTTGTATTTTGCGTATTTCAAATGTATTTTTTTTTGTTTTGATATATTACTAATTTGATTCAATTATCGATATAGTCTGGCGACCTATTTTAGAGGTTGCCAGAAAAAATCAGTTTCACCGAGGAGATGTTGTAGATTTTTTCTAATTTTCGTATAGGCGATAAATTCCTTTTTAGTCATCTTTTGATTTAGTTGCTCTATTTTCGAGATTGTGCATTAATTATACGTTACATAAAATTTTATGTTTCCACATATTGTAGTGTTACATAACAAGTGTTTCAATGATACACATGATCGACAATATTCAAACTAAGTTTTCCTATCAAGAAGTAAAAAAAAATATCAACAAAAGTGTCGTCTTCTAATTTTTACAAAATTCAATTAGTTTCTCAGAATTAATCATTTGGGAATACCAGGGTCTTGATCAAAATTTAACTGTCTCTCATCCTCCAGTTGAGTTCAAAATCGTGAGATTTACTCGGACATCTATACAGTCCATTGGGGGAGGGGGATAAAATCTCCGACAGCTTGTTTGTCCCAACCACTATTCAGAATTTCGAGATTCATCACCAATAGCCTCTAGTTGCTTCTAAACAAAACAATAAACAATTACTCATTCGGCAATAGCCAGTTGTATATTAGATTTGTTTGTAAAAACTATATTAATCTCATTTTTCATTGCATTTTGTTTTGTTACGGAGATTCTATTTGAGGGGCTAGTATTAGCGAGTTCTTGTATATATTTTTTTCAGGTAACATGATTGGTAATTTTTGTCATATCTATTGAGAAGAAAAAAAATTCTTTAGAGCATAATGTCTTTGCCTTATATTATAGAAAATAACGCAAATTTAAAACATATTTTCGATTAGAAAGATTTTTCAAGTTAAATATAACATATATTAAGCAGCTCATTTTGATATCTAACTTATTGCTAATGGAAGAAATCCCTTTCTTCCCTATTTATAAGTTCCCCGTTTCTATGCATTGAAGTAAAAAATTCAAAAATCAATAAGTCAAAATTAAAGTATTTTTTCAATGTTTCTAAAATTTAAGCATGCAGTAGGATTAACAAGTGTTACCAAACTAAATGAACTAACTTGGGTTATCTTTTTTCACTTGAAAGCTTTTTTTTCTCTTGTGGCAGACAACTTTAGTTTGCTCTATTCTAATTGGTAAATAAATAATTACTCTTTTGGCGCCACGCTGGCTGTCTTCGTTTAAATCCTCTGGTTGTTGTCCGGGTGAAGGAGAGGTACAAAGCTCCTGTGTAGAAAGGAGCTTTCATTACTCACGAAGAACCTTTTTGGACTGAATCCAAGATTGTCTTTAAAATGCTCAGTTTTTTTCAACGTGACCAAATATCTAAACAAATAACCGAATAGGGAGGGATACTGAAACTCCTAGGATATTATTACTAGCTAAAAATTGATATTTACCTGAAAAGACATTCTATGAATAATTGTACATAAAACATTCTTCTAAAATAGCTTTAAACGCCTTATTCATACACTATAACATTGAAAATGCAATTCCAATTAGGAGTGATGAGAAAATGAAGAAGTTATGTAAATAAAGTCAGCAAATAACAATAAATGTTTATTTTGAAATGACGCTCATAACACGGAGCGAGGACAATGAGAGCTCAGTAGGAAGGGATGGCGAACCAATGGCATGCATGCCATTGATGGCACGCGACTAAATATTTTGGGCACGCCACCGATCAAAAAGGTTCGCATTTTAGTTTAAATTAACAAAGTTCACCGTGAAATTTTACGAACAAACGCGAGTGATTGGTCGTGACGTGCGAATGGAGGGGAGCACACTCGTTTGCTATTGTCTTACAATCCTAACACAAGTTATTTGTCATCTAATTTGCAACAGCAGAAGTCACACTAATGTTACTTTAATTTGAACTACACGTATAACTAAAACATTTACTACAAATACAGAGCAAAAAGTATTTTTTACGTAGTAAATAATAAACATGTTTGAGTTGTTAGTATTTAATTTTATTTTTCCAATAATCACAAGTCAAAATTATTTGACGGCACGTCAGTACCTCGTTGAACATTTCGACAGTAAAGAAGGCACGGGGATCGATAAAGGTTTGCCACCCCTGTTGTAGGATTTCCGCGGTCAATGATACATGAAACAACACATTTAGGTACAGAGTCGATAAGAGTTCTGTGATGTTCTAGGTATGGATCTCCACTCCATGTCAACCATTTGCTTCGGTTCATCTTCTGAAACCGATGGTGACTGGGCATACAAGCGGCTACCGATCACGTGTTTGATTGATGAGAGATGGAGAGAAAATGCTGGTTTTAGGGAAGCACCTGTACATGTTGCAGACGTTGGCTGATGCTTGCTGTGCACAAACGCCCGTTATCCTGTCAGTGAAGGGAATTGAGTATCCCGAAAAAAGGGGAATGTTGCCAGTAGCAGCACATTGACTACCCAACGATACGTGGATATAGTGACTTGTTTTTAAACCAAAGGTAGTCTGCTGTTGTATGCAATAACATCCTGAACTATGATGCAGCGTTGTCGCTGGGTGGGGCTTTCAACAGATGTGGCCAGAATGGACCTATCACCTCATTGGTGACACACTCGTACTCAGTGACTATTACTGAACAAACATAAGTGACTTCTTGTAGTTATACATGTGTCTAATTGGATAATGAGCTGAGATATAACGCATGGACCAACTTTCTCTTCCCAATCCAGTCACCATGAATTTCTCTAAAATCGTCTTGTCTTACTGCTCGACTTGCTATGTGTCCGTACGCTATCAAGTTTGTGAGTAGGTTTACGTTTTAAAGCCAAAATTGTGTGGAAATTTTGGAGCCATAACTAAATAGGTTTTCTTGGGTCGAATTATCAAAATTCTTGATAACCAAAGTGTCTTTGAATTAATCGCATAATGGCAATTTAAAAATACGCTTCTATTTCGAAAGCATAGTAGCTGTTGAAATTATAAAATATCTGCAACTCAAAGCTATTACCCAATTCATTGCATACAATTAGCGCTGGAACAGTGGCAAAGGGAGATCAGGGAGTTCTTTCTGCCGCGCCCTGTAAATGTAGCTCTTTTTAATTCAATAATACTGAGGAGTTACAGCTTGGTTATATTTATACACATTTAACACATGCCTTGAAAGCATATCTTTACTACACTTAAAAAAAATGTTTTATCTCATGAATTATTTTTAAAAATTAAATGGTAATTTTATTTGGCAATTTTTTAAAAAAAGTTTCATATTTTGGGTAAATTTATCTGTATATTCGTTAATCGTGGTTCAAAACAAAACTTATTATATTGCCAACTACCTGTTATTATTCTAGTGCAATATATATTTAACACAATACAAATAAACTATCATTTTAAGTCAAGTATATCTGAGATCATTTCATCCATTTTATTCGTTGAGCTGCTTAATAACCAACTGATTTGGAAATCGGTTCTTGTTTTGACCAGAATTTCTAGAGGGTGGTAGCAACAAAGTCTTTTGGCATATTTCCGAGGAGGATTATTTTGGCTCTAGCTGCTGTAGAACACGAGGTTACCATCAATATTTTTCTTTGATAGTCTCTATTTATTTTGGGAAGTGTTAAGAGTTCGAGAATTGAATAATCTTGGAGTTTTAAAAATGTCTTCACCGTTTTTAATAATATAAAAATTGAGAAAATTTTGCGTTTTAGCTGCATTTTATTTACAGTTCCAATTGCTGTTAGAAATTTGAATACTTGAATGAATTTGTTCAAAATAATTACAGCTATAATTTGTACTTTATTTATTTGAATAATTGCAAAATATTTTCTATGAAAGGGTTACTAAAAATGCTTAATATTGTAAGGGTGTACCAAAAAAGTTTGTGTTCGTAAAATCTTCATTGAACCAATATATATCGCCAATTTCACCAATTTTCTATTCACCTTGTGTATTGTTTTAACCAAATCGTTGTTTCAGTAGCAAAGCAATTAATGAAATTTAAAAGTTATCGTCTAAGAAATATGCTTTATATTTAAAACAATTTGGATTTCCTGCAAATCATTGCATGAACAAATAATTTTTATGGAAAAGACAGCTAACTTATTTATTACATTTATGTAGATTGAAAATTTTTAACAATTTTAAATTTTGACGGACAAAATCTTGAATGATTTTTATTTTTTTATCAACAGCACATTTAACGAATACATGAAATAATATATATCTGAAATCAGCAGTTATTTTAATCCAATAAGGTTATTTAAAGCCATTTATTTTTAAAATTTTTAGTTTTCTTATTCTTTTTAAAAAATTTTCACTCTGTTTCCTTATTACTTATGCTTTTTTAAGACGCTTTTGTTAACTTCACCTGTACGTAACGGAATCTTTTCACTCGGTTTTTACCCACTATAAAAGGTCAGATTAATTCGAAATTTTTCACACTTATCAAGGACCGATGACAATATAATAATTTTGTTCCATTGTCCTTATCAGGATCATCAGGATTAACGATTTCTCATTTCCAGATTTGGCGACTACCTCCAGATCCCATTTCCGGATTTGGCGTCTAAAAGATTAAGTTACAACCCTAAAGCGAAAACGCTCATGGTTAAGACTGTTTTCGGTTAATGTTAAAGAATAGGACCCGAATTAGGTACATTTTTTCAGATATAAAAGAAATGAAAAATCAATATTATATATTCTGGCTTCACTATCCCTTAGAGAACGACATATTTTATCATTCTTCACTTTTTTGGTGGAGCTGGGCCATTTCTACTGGTATAAAATGTGTTTTGCGTTTTTTCTTCTATACCGTAATGTTAAATGAGCTGTTCTTTCACGTGTTAAAATGAAAAAAAAATAATACCCAAGGAATATTTTGAAGTTTTAGAAGCGCTATATTGTTAATAGATGTATGATTTATAATGTTGCAAATTTTTATGAAAACTGAGGCATTTTTCTTTCTGAAAATGTGCTCCGCGTTTAGTTCAGGCTTTTGTACTTTTGCCGAAAACAGCCTGAATACTTTTTACTTAGTTCGACTTACTATAAAAGCGTGTTTTTTAGTCTTTTAAAAATTTTTATTTATTTAATATCCCGAAGCACTTCTCACACGTAATAAACCTTCTTTTCTATTCAGTCTTTTCCCTCCATTTTTTTTTATTTAATTGCAAAACATCGATTTTGGAGAGAATAAACTACACTGCTGGCCACCGTAAATGCAACACCCTGAAGGAAGCATGCAAATAACATTAAATTTACAACATGCCATTAGCGGAGGTGAGATATGCAAATGATTAGAATTTCAGCGCAGACGCACATCACGCGCGCCTGTGGCGCCACCTCAAAGAGCTATTTAAGGCTTGGAGATCTCGTAAAAAACAGCGATCAGCTTTTGATCAAGTATCGGAGTTCGACAGAGGAAGGATAGTGGCCTACCGAGATTGTGGATTATCTTTCAGGCAAATCGGTAGTCGTGTTGGACGAAACCAAACAACTGTAATGCGAATATGTGACCGTTGGATGAAGGAGGGTACGACGGACCGACGTGGTCGATCGCATCTACCTCAGTGCACCACTTCACGTGAAGGCAGGCAAATTGTGCGCATGGCAGTGATGGATCGCTCAGTCACATCACGAACCGTAGCACAGCACATTGAGTCTGTCACGCATCATTAAGTGTCTGCGCGTACCATTCGACACCGTTTACAGCAGAGTGGTCTGTCCACAAGACGTCCATTGCTTGGTCTACCCTTGACGCAGAAACCAAAGACGTCTCCGCCGCCAATGGTGTGATGAAAGAAGGATGTGGGTTGCAGAATGGAATGAAGTTGTCTTTACTGACGAGTCACGCATCTGTCTGCAACACCACGATGGTCGGATTCGAGTCTAGAGACACCGTGAAGAGAGGATGCTGAACAGCTGCGTTATGCACCACACTGGTTCTGCATCGAGTATTATGGTAAGGGGCGGTATTGAATATTACTCTCGCACTTCTCTAGTACGCATTGCCGGTACTTTAAACAGCCAGCGCTACATCTCCGAGGTGTTGGAGCCAGTTGTCCTTCCTTACCTTCAGGGCTTGGCCACAGCCGTATTTCAACATTATAATGTGTGACCCTATGTGTCACGCATTGTCCAAAGGTTCTTCGTCAATCACCAGATTGAATTGCTTCCCTGGCCGGCTCGCTTTCCGGATCTTTCGCCCATAGGAAACATGTGGTCCATGGTTGCTCAACGATTGACCCAGATTACACCCCCCAGCTGCCACACCAGATCAACTTTGGCAACGTGTGGAAGCTGCTTGGTCTGCTGTACCCCACGAACGCCTCCAAAGTCTCTTTGAATCAATACCGAGGCGTGTGGCAGCGGTGATCTCCAACAATGGCGGCTACTCTGGCTACTGATTCTGGCAGGAACCACACTTCACAGAAGTCTATAAATTTAAACAATTGATACTTAGTCAACATGTTATCTACAAAATAGAATATTTTGTTGTGCTATCTCTTGTCTTTCTTGGTGTTGCATTTACGGTGGCCAGTAGTGTAAAAGATACCGATTTAGAAATTAATCGCAGACTTTTAAAATCATTCTTCGCAAAATTTTTACTTTCGTAATATCCTTTGTAAAACATTTTATCTTTGCGCTTCGTTTTAAATGTTTTGTCTTTAATCTTATAAAAAATATTTAGTTCACGCTTCGAAATCATTATGGAAGGGGGAAGCGTATTATAACACATTTTCTCAGTGATTTGTACAGGTAAAAATATTATTCCTTTTTCATTTTCACTGTGCCATTCCTCTTTCCTCATCGATTTGATTCAGCGCGAGAACTTTTGGCAGCTTTACGGTCTTTTCCGACTTCACGATTTTGGCACTCACCCAAATCTGCATTTGTCATAATTGCCAGGTTCATTTCAGTGAAAGAGAGAAAAAAAATTATAAGCTTCTTTTTTATCTTGTTGAGACTATTTAAAGGACAGTGACCGCATTATTTTCGGACTTTTTTTAAAAATTAAATATTTAGGGCCATTAAATTTTTTTTTGTTTTGAAAAAATCTTATAAATAATCAGATGAAAAAGAATTTCACATGATTTCCTGAAAGGAAATTATTTGTATGTGTATTTCTTCCCGTAAGCAAATATAGGTGTAATTATTATAATGAAAATCGCTCAACACGAAACTGAAGGGACTGAAATATTTTTTCTTGTTAAATGATAACGCTAAGAAAAAAAAACGTTTATCAACCAAATTAAGTTTATTTTATTTACATATTCATATGTATATGTTTAATAAAAATCAATTAAACAAAAACATTTACTAGAACTTAGTGAAAATAAATACAAATTTTTTGAAAAACAAAACATTTATAGTTTTTGAAAAATAATCTGGTATTTTCCTTTGCATTGTTTATTTAGCATCAATTATTCGATATCGTCCATTTTGTTATTCGTTTCAACCTTTGAATGTGCGTCTAAATAAGTGATGTTCCTCATTTCGGATGACGTGGGAGCTGCATTATTCATTGCCTTTTCACCATCCAAATCTGTATTAATGATATTTTTTGAGCTTTGAAAAAACTCCAAAATGTGGGGCTGTACACATATTACCATCATGTACTGCAACAAATTTTTCCGTTGATTCAACAGGACAGTCCAATCTGGCCGGTGTTTTTCCATATTTTGTTCATATCCAGAAGGGAAATCTTTTCATGTTAAGCAGTTTTCGTTTCGTGTTAAGAGAAAAATGCATGAAAATACATAGTACTTTTCGGGACCGTTGTATTGTTTCGTGTTAATCGATATTTCCTCTTAAGGTATCCGACTACGTTGGGAAACGTGATTTTGCAAAGCGCATAAATGGATAATTTTCATGATATTTAGTGTCACTTAGATTAGAAGATATGCATATAAAATTGTTTTAAGGACATTTTAACAAAAAATATTAATTTAAGTATAATATTTTGGCAAAAAATTAACTTAGAATAATCTTTTTTCCAAATGTTCTCCTTTTGTGAAAAATGCTTCTATAAGAATAATATTTTCCCTGTGTATAGTTCAGACCTCTCTACAGAGGCTCGACTAGAATTTTTGAAATGTATAGCTTAGAAGTGGGTTTATTCATATCTTACGACAACAGAGGGGAACAATTTTAAGAAAAAACGCCAATAATTATTTCAATGGGTGGCAACTCTGAAAATAATGGGAATTTTTCAAAAATTCTAGTTGAGCCTTTGTAGAGAGGGTTTAGCTATATACGGGCAAAATATGAAAAATAATAGAAGCATTTTTCACAAAAGGAGAACATTTGGAAAAAAGATTATTCTAAGTTAATTTTTTGCCAAAATATTATATTTAAATAAATTTTTTTGTCAAAATCTCCTTCAAACAATTTTATACATGTATTCTAATCTGAGTGACACTAAACATTATGAAAGTTATCCATTTATGCGCTTTTTTAAAATCACGGTTCCGAACGTAGTCGGATACCGTAAGCGTTTTTGCGTTATAAGCGTGTTTCATTGTATATCCATTTAAATAGGAAAGTATTTTCCAAAAGAAACCAAGACATTGGTAATGATGATATAAATTGCGTTGTAATTTGTAAGCTGTGATATATGTGTGTGCAATGAAAGAACTCGCGGAAAATCGGTAATGCATTAGTAAAAAAGAACATGGTTAAATATTTTTTAAATTTTTATTCTTTTTCTAAAAGCTTTTTTGAAAAATTTATCCATTATATCCATTCCAATATAATATTTATATTCATCGTTATATTTATATGGAAAACGGAAAATAATTCATTTGTGGATTTAGAAGTTGAGTTGTGAGCAGTGACGTATTTAGACTTCTTGAGGGCCCTTATGCCAAAATAAGCCCCACTTGCAATATTTTTAAGTAGGCAGTACATAAAAATACGCTATCAAATACTCTTAGAAACGGTAACCCGTAACAGATAAATGTGCGTGACTCATAATCTCTTAAACCTTGGCACAAGCCGATTCGACCTATTCTGCCGCCTTTCAATTTATTGAGTAATGGTGATATGCCTATAAACGCGGGCATGACTCAATGCAGTCTTGAAGCTATTGCCAGTTGGCATATAGTTAGAAATTTCCCATTTTTTTGAGAATACGTCCAAAATGATATTTGATTAAAATTAATCTGATCATGTGATCTTACTATGAACAAAGCATGACCTTCTCCCCCTCCCCCGAGGCCGTGGGTCGAGTTGGTCCATGCCTGAAAACGTTCCTGGTTGTAAGATTTTGTGCATAAACATTAATATTCATGCAAGGAACAAACTACTAAATGACAAAATTATACTCCTAAGCCACATATAGCAAGACGGTGGGCGGGGAGAGAAATCACTATCACGATTCGAAGGATAAAAAAAAGAAATTTTTTTTGTTTTTCTTGAAAAAGGATACGATTTAATTCAGGATAGAAAGATTAGCATTTATTCATACATGATTATATTTTCTCAGGTAAAAGTAATAAAAATAAGAAAATTATATTCGAGAAGAAATTCTATAATCACGATTATCAAAATAAGTAGGAAAACATTTTACAATGAATAACCTTTCAGAGAGCATTTCTTTTACAAGTCTGGCATTACAGTATTCCTTTGAATACGAAGAGTTTAAAGTTTCTGTAGGTAACTTATAGATGTGTATATGATATCGGAATGCCTGAGAGTAATAAATGATGGAAAAGTAAGTTTTCATCGATAATTTTATATAAATATAATTGATTAAAAACACAAAATTGTTGCATTTTATTTTCCTTTTTCATTGTTTTCCATCCAATAAAAATTTAGATTCATTTATTAGGAAATATACCTTTTGCGAGGGTGCGAAGGAAAATAAGTTTCCCCTGTCGACTGTGGTCAGAGTTGAGTATGAAAGTCAGAGCATAGAATGAGACATTAGATAAGACATAACTTTATTTTTCCGCATAAGTACCAAGTACACTGAGACATTTATCATACCGCTTGATAAGCTTCAAAAACCCCTGCAGGAAAACTCAGAGCTTTGCATACGGACGAAGCGTTTACTTTAGCGTGGACTTTTTGGACGTTGGAACCATCGATGCTATTCGGTACTGTTAACCCCTGTCGAAATTGAAAGAGACGATTTGGAAAAAGCGGTCTGGGCTTTTCAAATCTGGTGTGCTGTTGTTGGATGACAATGCGAGGCCACACTCGGAAATGGCAAAGCAAAACCATGTTGCAGCTCTTGTTTGGAGCGGCTACACTATCCGTCATACAGTCCTGATCTCGTACCAAGTGACTTTATCTGTTTCCGATTTAGAATTTCGCTTGAAGGCGCGAGGCGTATGCAAAGCCCCAAGTTTTTAATGTATGGCTTTTTGAAGCTTATCAAGCGGATTGACGAATATCTCAATGTATTTGATACTTATGCGGAAAAATAAAGTTATGTCTTATATTCAAAGTTGTCTCATTCTAAGCTTTGACTTTCGTACACAACTCTGACCACAGTCGACAGGGGTAACTTATTTTCCGACTCACCTTCGTTTATATAAGGCAATTTTCTTCTTTTTTTTTAATGTATAGTTATTTCCATTCTACTGAACTAAAAAATTTGTTTCTTGAAAGCAAGGTAATAGCTATTTTATTTTCAGACATGCATTTGAAATTTTTTTACAAGAATCTTTGTGACTGTAATGATGTTGGTATCAAAGAGAGGAACATTTTATCCTTTTTTTTTGTTCGAAATTTAAAAAAAAGAGAAAATACCTGAAAGCGCCAAACTGCATGCTCTTAAAATCAACTGGCCTCCTAATTTTTTTCTACTTGTTTCAAGTAAAGCGCCCTTCACTTTATTTTGTATCTTCATTGATCTGATTTTGTAAATTTTTCATTTTGTAAATGTATTTCTGTCGTTGTAACTTATTTGTTTTTGTTATTTCATTATTTCGTAACTTTTGTTTTGTTATTTACTTTTATTTTTATTTACCTTATTCTGTTTGTTTTACTTATTTCTGTAAGTTTCGTGGGATACTTGTGCACGAAAATTATTTTGTCTTAAATAAAAAAAAATAGTGGTATGATAAAATGCAAGGAAAAAAATCGCACCGTTCCTTATCTTATCTTATACAGCAAAAAGAGAAATAAAGCATGTGTTTTATAGCCACACACACACACATATATATAATATATATATTAGTAATTTACATTGAATAAAAAAACTAAACTTCACAAAATTAAAAATTCCGCCCTTTTTAGAAATGATATGAGCTAGTAAAATGTTCATTTCTTGGCCCATTTGGACAAAACTTCTAAATGAAAGAAATGCACATTGAAGGACAATTTCTGCGAATTGTTTTTTCAAAGAAAAGTTTTTTTCAAGGTTACTATGAAATCTTGCTTTTATTTATTTTTTATTACTCTATGGGGAAAAAAGTGTTCCGTTAGCAGCGTGAATCTCAATTCATATTCTACTGGTGAATCTGCTGCGCATATTTTTTCTGCATTTGTCCTTGTAGCAATGAGACTGTGTCAACTGGATACTTCTCAACATGATTAATATAGTTCGCTGCTATGAATAGTAAATAAGTTCCTATTTAGAATTAACCTTATACAATCATTTTACCAAATAAAGGTTTTTTTGACTATTTACATCGCAAATTTAAGAACAAAGGCAACTGAAGTTGCGTTCAATGCTTTAAGTCGCTTGTTGAAGTCGGTAGCTGAAGTTTGTTTAAAATATTTGTATATTGATCTTTTAAAAATGTATATAGTTTGACTATAAAATTATTTTATACTGGCGAAAAGGAAAGTAAAACACATACACAAGTGAAAGAATTTTTGGTTATGGATGATTATTTTTATATTCTTCGTGTATGTTGCTTCAAAAGTAGATTTTCATGCACAAAAAATACTCAGATATAAAGAACAAAATGATTTTCTCCAAGCTTTTATAAAGAAAAATAAGAAAATGATACATACATTTTAATATCAAAGTAAAACTAATCACTTCTTGCCTCCAATTCTTTAATAACGCATCGCGTTTTAATTGAGACAATGTAACTTACACATAGATTTGATTTAGAATAACGAATAATATATTAGGTAATTCTTTTTTTTTAAAAAAAAAAAAAAAAAAAGAATCTCTTCTAAATTTTAGGCACCCCCTTCCATTTCTTTCCCTTTGGTAGAGTGAAGAATTCGCACCAAAAGATTATCTATTTTAGTTTCAGCCTTCCAAAAGACAATTGTACAACACAGCGTCGATATTCGTTAAATTTGTCAAGAGTCGGAATCTTCCTAAATATATATCGATGAAAATTGTGATTCACTTTTTCTGTCCATTATCCACATTCTGGAACCTTTTGTGAGAATATTTTAACTGAAACACATTAAAGGGACTGAAATAATTTAAACTAAAACTATTCTAAAATTTTATATAAAAAAATCTCTTTGCATGCAATGCTATTTTAGTGCCATCTTTAAGCATTTCTAATTATTTTTATATACACACATTAAGACATTTTATCAACCATTTATTTTTATATAATTTATCTCCGGTTTTTGTCATAATACTACTAAGTTATGTGATAGTAGTTAAGGTTGTTTTCGCCATATGTGCGACAGTGTGGACTTAACACGGAGCACATTTTCGGACAGAATAAATGCCTCAATTTTTATAAAAATTTGTGACATTGTAACTCATGCATTTGTTTATAATATAGTGTTCTTTAAGTTTCAAAATATTTCACAAAAAATTAGTTTTTCCTTTTAACAGGTTAAAGAAAAAATGCGAAACACATCTTATAAAAGAAAAAATGTGCCCACGCGGATAGAAATAAGTAGTATCACTTAAATTATCATACTCTCTCTACAGGATAGTGATGCCAGAATATAGTATTAATACTTAAGTACTTTTTTGTCTGAAAAAATATTCCGAATTTGGGTCTTATTCTTTAACATTAGCCGAAGACAGTCTTAAGCTTTTGAGTTTACTACCTACCCTGTATAACAGTTAAAAAAGGATTAAAAATGCATTGATTTTATCTTTAATGTTGGACAAAACAAGTATTTATGTATATTACAAAGAAATAGTTTAGTCTTTCAATCAAGTTCAAAACCGGAAATTTTAATCTATGACGCTCCCCCTTCAATGGGAGTTGATTTCCGTTAAATCCAATTGTAGTGGATGCCTATTATGTTAAACAAAGGTAGTATGCTTAAATATTTAAGTCTCTAGATACAATAGATCTGGAGATCTCATAATGAATATGTGAGTCTCTTTTCTCCAATATTTGTAATTACTATGTTAAAAATTAAAAAGCAATTCTTCCTTTACTCCAAACTTTTGATGTAACTTCTAATCTTTTTTATGTTCATATCGTTAAATCTTTCGTTGGTACAAAACTTAATATGAAATGCAAACTACTTAGAATGTTTACGCGTTGAAGTTATCTAAAATTAAAAACATCTCTTATAATCTTAGATAAAAATAATTACTTATGGAAGATAAGTATTAAAAAGTCAATGTTAGATGGATAAGAAAAAAATAGTTTCAATATGATTGTAAGCGAGATACGAAATCTACCAAGATAACTATACTATTAACGGGAATATACATAAAGAAAGCCATTGTAAAATCGATAATGCTATAAAAAAAGGATGAGATACAATTTTCGATAAGACATGCATATAAGGTATTGAAATGCCTGTATAAAAATATTTCACACATATTTAAGTACTTTGTTGTTCATCACTTGATCGGTTTGAAGGAAAAACTTCCGAAGTATGCACAAGAAATAAGCTTCCCGTTTGAGTCATTAAAGAGTGTGATTGATTATTTGTTACACATAAGAAAATGACACTCTTTGTAGACTTCTTCTAAAAGGGGCCGCATCTAAAAAGTTCTGAAACTTGAATATTACTTAACAAGGTCACGCGCAAGTTTGCTTGACTCTTTCGGGACCCAAGGTTAAATAAGTTTTTATAGTGCTGTACCATCTAAATATTTTTTTTCATGATAATGCTCTTTTCTGATACTAATTTTTATAAACTTAATTTTGATAATTTTTGGGAGTAAATAAATTCACCATTCACACAAAGCAGTTAAACTATGAAGTATGCTTTCTGGTGAGTAACAAATGTGTTCCTGAAACTCGATGTCTGTCATTTCGCTTAGAAATATAGTAAAGATGAGGAATTAAATTATTGATTATCCTCATCAGAACTCATTTGTATCATCAACTGTCTATTTACATCAATATTAATGAAACAGGAAAGTGCTACTGTGATTTCCTAATAAATGTAGCTCAAGGAAAAATTTTGTCGCAATACTTACGTGAAAATTTCATTTATTATTTAGGATCTCTTGCTATTCGTCGTCTTTTATGCTAATTTGTAGCGAAAATTTGGAACACCGTACTTGATAAATCTGATAGAGTTTTAATTAGAATGTGAATTATTTGTTTCTTGTGAAGCCTGTTTTTGTTAGCTTTTGAACAATTCATTGTAGTAGATTTTATAGTAAAACAAATTATATTTGTCGTTCTTTTTCGGCAATATTTTTTCTTTATTCTCAACTATATCATTTAACTACTGTAGAGAGTAATTACCTGCAAAATTTGTCACTTTTTTTCCTATCACAATATTTATTTTAATACTGAAGTTTGTTCTAAGAGATAGTCTTGAATTTTGTAATAAATTTTGTAGTTTCTTTCTGTATTGCATATGGTGCTATGCTTATTATTTGAGGTAAAATTGTGTAAGCATTAAAAAGGAACGATAGAATCAGTTATATTTGATAGTGTGGGAATTGCATTCTAATAAATTAATTTTTTAATGTTTTAATGCTTTTTACAAAGAGAATGAAAAAGAGCTATGTAGAAAAACATTTCATAAAGTTTATAAAGTAATCTCTACAGTTAAATTACGGAAAATGACATTTTCTTTGTTTAACGTTCATAAAAATGAGCTGAATGAAAAATTCAATAGAAAATAGAAAAATATTTTCTGATGCTTCCATCAACATTGGAAAATATTTCTTCGTTTAGGGTTACAAATTTATGAAAAGAAAACATTTAATGCTTTTTTTAATGATATATGGAACAAGAAAAATATTTAAACCTTTTTCTTTGCAAGAGCTAAGTGCATCAAATTTGTTAACATATTAAAGTTATTGGACATATTTTTAAAATGTAGCTTTCTATCTAATTAACAAAATCATTTGGCGATTCTAAGAAAAATTTCAAATGTAACTTAAAATTTCAAGAACCATACGTATTAATCCATGTAGAAAATTAGCAATACACGAATGATAAGTAATTAAATTTGTAAGCAATTTTGAATTGTAGCTCATTTCAGGAGAACGAATGACCTCGAGATAGAATAAAGCATTTTTTATTTAAAGCATTTTTTTATAAAGCATTTATGTTTTTAAGAAATAACTTATTAAATAATCTTCCTTTCCTATGGTGTAATAGAAGATGTATGATTCTGAAAATTTATCGTTTAACTTTATCGAAAGCTTTTCAGCATCAAACTTCAAAGAATTCTAGTCCAAGATTTCTTGGAAGGATTTTTGTCTCGGGTTTAAAGTCTTATATACTTGGTTTCCTTAGTGATAAATAGCTGATTGCTAAACGTTTTTCTTCCTGGATTACACGATCTCGTTCAAAAATAAGTAACATAAAGTTGTCTTAAAAGAGCACAAATTTTTTGCTCTAATTTAACGACATTTAAGTTCTTTTTACTATGAAAAGATAAAGGAAAAAAATAAATAAGCGAATTAAGAGCAACTCTTGACTACTTGCAAGACAAGTTATTTGCAAACTGGAAATCTTATTGCCATACTTCTAGCTATTTATGCAAATAAGTAGACCTTCCTCTTTTTTTTCTTTAAACTCGTTTGCAAACTCTTAAGTAGGTCTGCTTTAAAATTGAAAATCAAAATTCAGATCTTTGGATGTTTTAGAATTTTAAAATAAAGAAATCTAGCTCATAATAGTTTTTGTGAAAAAAAAAAAAAATTTGAATGACATTTTATGATTATTTTGATGTGTTTTTCATAGTTTATAGCGGAGTAAAATTTTCAATCTAAAATATCAAGAGTACTGAAAATCAAATGGGGGAGGGGGAACTGCTGTAAAGAATTGCTTATTTTACTTTGTGCAAAATACTGAGAAATTCAAAATTAATTTTGTTTTTCTTAATATTTATACCTCTATACTTCGCATACTTCATTTCAAAATTGGAAATATTTTTTTTTCATGTTCGGAAATAATCCATAGCGGTGAATTTTTAAAATGTGAGAACGGTGTTAAAAGATCTCTCCCAGCGTTTTAGAATGTTTCTTGAACTATATGTTTAATGTACTATATAGATATTATGTTCAAATATGCAGTAAATAAAAACCACATCGAGCATCCAAACTTCAGAAAGCAACCAATTTTGTTTCTTTTTTCCTTGATTGACTCAGAAGTCAGAGTCCAGACATGATAGGTTTCTGACTTTTCAGCAGAAACAAGAGCATGCTTCCCGTTGAAAAAAAGTATAATTTTCCGATAAGATGAAATGAAAAAAACACTCTTCCTATTTTTTTTATCTCTTAAGGGGACATTCGATTGACAAAGATCGGTCAAAAAAATTAAATCTAATTTTTTAGCCTAAATTCTTCCTTATATACTTTTCTATAACCTCATAAAATTTACAAACTCTAAACTTGAAAAACGCTGAATTATGATAGCTTGTACGTTCGTTTTTATTCAAATCCCTATGGCAAATCAAAACTTTAAACTGACTTATCTCAGAAAGATAAAATAACTAGTTTGTCTTCATTTAAAATGCTAAGGCATTTTTCTATTGTGCCTAATGCTTTGAATTTTTTTAACGTATTGCTAATAGAACATGTAACAAAAGTTGATATGCATTTTTGAATCAAAGCTATATATATATATATATTAAATAATTGAACTCGTAATTTATACATTTTTAAGAAATTTTCAATAAGTCTTCATAAAAAGAAGTATTGTACAAATATTAATCATGTTATCGCAAAACCCATACCAATTTTTGTTATACATAGTTTGATGTACTTGTAAATCAAATTTTATGCATGTGTGTAAATTTTTGAAGGAGATAATAGCATTTTAAAATAACTTACATAAATTTTAAGTTTTTTCCTTAAACAATTAAAAGGCTAGCTTTTTATGAAATTTTGAGCAGAAAATCTGATACACATAGAAGAGGCAACTGAAAAATTTTTGAAAATCCTTAAATTAAAAAATTTTGCGTAAATCGTGCCGTGTTTTCTTAAAAATCAAATGAAACAAGAGTTATAAATTGTTCCGAATTATTTTAGTCCTTCTGAGAGTCAAATACCGGAAAAAATTATTTCCGTTATGCGTAGCAATTTTTAATACCAGTGAACAGGAACTGTACATTTTTGCTTTAAAAAATTTAAAAACAATGATCTAAATTTCAAACATATATTAAAAAATTATTTGTAAAAATTCCTAATCGTAAATGATGTGTTAAGTGAACACACGAGACTAAAAAAGGTAAACTTTTATTAGGAAAAAATTATTCTTTGTTATTAGGAATGAAAATATTTGAATTGGAGAATTTACTAACCACACACACCTTTTTTGTGTCTTTTTATATAAAAGAATTTAATACTTTCTGTGTGTGTGTTCATCTATTAATGGTTCTCTCTCACACACACAAACATTTTTAGTAACTTTTATTTTTCACATTTAAAAATATCTGAAAACCCCCTGTTTTTAATTTAAAATTGCATTCCACACTCAAAATTTGACTTTTTTTCTTAATCTAATCCAATAAACTAAAGTATCTAATAAAAAAAATCAGGAAGTAATAAAAATAAAATTCCACTAGAGCCAAATTATTTACGTTATCTTTAAAATGTAACTGAAAGTTATATGAAAAAATCTTTAGTTTTTATTTGCTATTATTTGCTATGTGTGTGTGTTCATCTATTAATGGTTCTCTCTCACACACACATTTTTAGTAACTTTTATTTTTAACATTTAAAAATATCTGAAAACCCCTGTTTTTAATTTAAAATTGCATTCCACACTCAAAATTTGACTTTTTTCTTAATCTAATCCAATAAAAAAGTATCTAATAAAAAATCAGGAAGTAATAAAATAAAAATTCCACTAGAGCCAAATTATTTACGTTATCTTTAAAATGTAACTAAAAGTTATATGAAAAAATCTTTAGTTTTTAGTTGCTATTAACTTAAAATATGTACAGAAAAAACGACGAAATTTTTTTATCTCAAACTATTATGAATGCTTTTCGAAAAATGTTTGCTCTTAATATAAACGCATTTTACTTATTTTTTTTTATTCTGAATTTTAAGATGGTAAATAATTAAAATTGCCGCCATACTGAATCCACTGTGTATTAAATATTGTTTTGCCTTGTATATTAATCGTTATCTTTTTTTCTCTGAATCATTTTTAGCTATTCTTAGACTTTATTTTCACACATTTTTCATCTATTCATTGAATTTTGTTTTAAAATTTTTCTTAACCTCAAGTCGTTATATAAGCCCTTCTTTCTGCTGCTGGAAATCATCTCAGGAACGAGCGATTGTCATTTCACACAAGGCAAGAGTCATCTTTGATAGGCAAATGAAACAAATGTCTAGGACATGGTTTTCTGAAGGACCTGGTCAAACTGGTATTTAGAAAAGATTTGTAAAAAAAGTAGGCATAGAGGCCTAGACACGGACGATGGATATGACATAATAATGCATTTTTTCCATTGTTGCTGGTTGGTATATACCGTAAAATCCGGCGTATAACGCGCACTTAAACTCTCTAGCCACATTTATTAAATTTTTCTGTATATTCGCCGTATAAGGCACACCCGCTTTTTACGAAGGAACCTGATAAGTACGTGTGCAATGATCTCATGTTATAACGTCATTTATTCGAAGTATTTCAGAATTTTGAAAAAATAGTTTCTTTTTAATTTCATAAGGTATGTCATTTCTTCTAAATAACTGGTATTTCCATCCATTTTCTACATAAGTACTATTCTAAGTACTATTTTCTTTATAATAAGTATTTCCATATATAGGTCTAAATTTTTACGCTTATCTTTTATTTTTAAAATTGTCATTTGAAAACCCGAAGTATAACACGCATCCGTAAATTTCGATCACATTTTTTTAGTTAAAAGTGTGCATTATACGCCAGATTTTACAACAGTTTGAAATTCCCAGTTTTTCGAAGAATAAGCCCCGGAGTAACAACAGTCGTGGCTTTGGGTTCATAACCAGTTGACCCCATGCCTTAAAATATCCTCTGGTGTATTACTTGTGTTTTATAGCATAAGAGGGTTTTTTTAGGTCATTTTTCAATTTTTAGTTTTGTTCGAACTTCTATAGATATGTATTTACAATACCTACCAAAAGACTATGTAAAGATTTATTTGTTACTCTTCGTCAGAGATTTTTATGGTTATTCTTGTATACGCATGTACAACGTATTAAGGGACGATACACGTTTTTGAAATACGCAATGAATTGATTTTGCCAAGTGCAAGTTATGACAACTACAGGTGCTTTCCAAACCACTCCTTTTCCCAAACACATTATTATAACGTAATAAACACAATTTGGCAACATGGCCTTAGCAGCTGCTTCGTCCAAATAAGGTCACGAAAGCTCATCCGGGTCTTTCATAAGTAACCATGGATCACCATTCCAGTTAAATAATTTCGACGTTCCCGTGACAGCTCTAGAAATTTTTGCAATTGGTGATAAATGGCTCACCGCTTGTTCCGAATGTAATTTCGGACGAGGAACGCTTGAAAGCAACAAACAGAGCAGATTGCACCGGCTGCGATCATGATGTTTTGGTCATTACATCTTCATCAAAATTCTTGAATCATATTTCTTGTTAAATTCTGACTGTAAGAATGGATTCAATTTTATTTATTATTTATTTTTTTTTAGTGGAAAGCCGTAGTTGTGAGGAATATTAACTTTATTTTCAATGTAAATTAGAATATCATTAGAGAGACCAAATTTTGAAACAATGGAACTAAGTCAACAAATCGCGTTGCTTATGTATGTGTAATGTATAGAGAAACAGTCGAGTAATCGGATTATTTGTTTTGAGTAAGGTGTCCAAAATAATTTTAAAACATTTTGGTGTTAAAACTAACGTATGTTTAAAAAAAATACCACAAATGCATGTTAAGTATATTATTACAAATATAGCTCTCTAAAGTAAAAAATATAAATATGTAACAGTTAACAAGAAAAATCCTAATTAACTACTTTTGATATATAGTGCTTAAAAATTAGTCGTTTTTAATAATTATTACTATAAAAAAAAGATTCGATTTTGTTAAGTTCTTAAAAATAAAACTTGTAGATTTTTAGGAGGGTCGTAATACAATTTTAAAAACAAATGAAGTTATTTTTCTTTGATATTTGATACCGTGTACTCTTATCATAATAATTGTAATTGTTTGTATCAAGCAACAAAAGCACTCTCTAGTGACCACATATCTTCAGTAGAGGCCAGATGAGGAAAGAATGTGGTCACAATGAAAAACCATCCATGTTCTTTTCCTATTTTTTTCATCAACAATATGTACCCAATTCAACCTAACTTAAATTAATAATTGTTACACCGAACGAGACTTTATTGAGCCCACCCCCGAAATAATCGTTTATAGTTTAATCTTTAGCGTCTAACGCTTTACAATGCACATTTTCTTTGTCATTTTACATTGCAGTTTTACTTTTGTTTATTCTGTACCACTTTACGTTATACATTATATACACGCTTTCATTAGCTTAACCTGTACGTAACGGGATCTTTGAACTCGATTTTTACCCACTTTAAAAGGTCAGATTAATTCGAAATTTTGCACACTTGTCAAAGATCAATGATAATCCAATACTTTAATAATTTTGTTCCATTGTCGTGATCAGGATCATCAGGATCAACGATTTCCCATTCCCAGATTTAGTGATTAATTCGAGTTTTGGCAATTAAAAGATTGCTACAGCCCTAAAGCGAAAGCTCTCCCGGTTAATACGAGGGCTGCGGTAGCCCAGTGGTCAAGGTATCGGATCATCGCAGGCATGTCATGAGTCCGAGCCCAGTACCACTAAAGACCCGCCGTGTAGGTCAGCAATGCACGTTTAATATGTCGAGAGCTGAAACGTTCTCCCATTGGAGAGGGGTGCCAGCTCAGGTGTCGTCCACGTCACTTGACCATGGTTCAAAATAACGTGGTCCGTCGCCAAAAGCCCTCGTGTAGCTGAACAGTGCGACGTTAATACTCACTCACTCCCGGTTAATACAAATACAACAAGCAAAAAAGATTACTTCATCAATGAATAAATGATAGTTTTAAAAAAGAAACACGCTTCTATTGTAGATTGAAATGAAAAATGAACAATATAGTTTAAAAAAACTAAAAAACACGCTTTTATACTTTTAATCAAACTAAAAAGTAAAAAAATAATTTTTATGTTTGAATCAAATGATTAACGGGAGTATTAAAGTCATTGCGTGGTAAAAGCGTCGGGTGCTCGATATTAGTTATAATTTCTTGCTAGTTCTATTCCGAAATGCAGTCTTAGTGTAAAAAAAAATAGTACAAAGCACACCCCACATATGCTTTTATCAACAACATTAATTCTCTCGTTAATCATTTTATTCTTACATTAAGAGTTATTTTTTGCTTTTTAGTTCGATTAACTATAAAAGCATGTTTTTCAAGTTTTTTTAAACTATATAATTTCTTTTTTTTCTATATATTATAATTCTATTATGGTATATTAAGTCCAAAATATGTGAAAGACTGGTGCAAATAAATAAAAAAAATGCAGAAAACGTCTTTTTTATATCTTAATATTCAAATGATATACGACTATAAAAAAAATATTTCGAAAAGCATGAATGGTGTTTTGACTGAATATAATTTACCATTAAAATTTCATTTCATTCTTACAGTATTTACGAATGAAATTCATGGTGTAGTTAACCTCTTATGTGAATTTTATTTTATTGAAATTCTATCCGTTTATATAAAATCCATAATTTGTATGCCGGTCATGTTGATCACAACCTCTATTATTCAAAGGTTACGAGTTATTAAAAATTACACAGCTTACAGGGAAATAATTTCAGCATTTCCAAGGTCAAGAAAGTATTTACTAAACCGAAAAATAATAATTTTGGATTATTTTCTGAAAGAGAATGGATTGTATAGAGAATTTTTTAAGGAATTTTCTTAGTTCTGTACTATATGCTTCTCGTGAAGCTCTTTTCTTTTTCTTAAAGTGCTATGCATAAATAACATTCATTGATTGTTTTACTTTGGTTTTATGGCATGTTAGTTTTTAATGCGTATAATCGCCTCATTTTTGTTAAAAATGTTTTTAAATACTTTCTTTGCGTTTGGAAACTTAAGTTTAACTACATGTTTCTATACTTAAACATTAGTTATCATTGGCATTTTCTTGTCTTCCTTTAAAAAAAAAATCGCGAACTTTTTATTTTGAAGCGATTATTACTTATAAAAAAAATAACTAGTGAAAAATTGACAAAAATCTAACTTTCTGAATTAAACTATATTGAACAATTTATATTTCACTTAAAAAAATCATCCATATAATCGTTTTTCTACACTTGCCTCCGAAAGTTTACGTACAGATAAGCATCTTACGTGTTTGTTATAATTACTATTAAAATCTCGCTACAGAAAATCAACATACCTGTGTGAGGGATTCTTCAAAATTTCCTTATTCAAACAGCAACAAAATCCACCTTAACTTGAAAAAAAACAAGAATAACCACCAAATAATCACCAAACATTTCCGCCAAAAGTCTGCGCACACTTACAAAGTAGAACTTTTTAAAGACCTTTTTATACGAGATATTTACACCCAAGTCGTGTTTAAGTAACAGAAAAGAGATCGATGTATTACATAAATAAAGATCTTAGATTTTTAAAAGAGGGAGAAATCTTTTAAATCAGTTGGCTGAAACTGTTAATAGGAGACATTCATTGATTCGAAAAGTGTTCATAAACTACAATTCAGTTAAAATTTTAACGTCCAAGAGAAGATCCGGCCTCCCGTCTGCAGTATCACCTCGAGAATCTTGCTTTGTAAAACGCTCTGCAAAAATAAATCCAAGACTATAAAGTTCACAAACAGCTAAAAGTGTTACTGACATATTACAAAAAAGTGATTTTAATTACAATTCGAAGAGAACTGAAAAAGGACTATCATGACCGCGAGTTGCCCTCAAGAAGCCATTCATCTCTCGAGTAAGCAAAGGTAAGAGAATAACCTTTGCAAAAAAACACCTAAATAGGACACATAATTATTGGAAAAATGTAATATATTCAACTGAAAGTAATTTTTGTATTTTCGACTTCAAAAAGGACAAAAATATGCCTGCTAAAATTCTTGCACGGATCTTAAGAAATATTTTTTCGGCTATCAAATATGGAGGAGGGGGCATAATGTTTGGGGATGCATAGGAAGCCTTTGGGATGGTAAACCGTAATTTATTGAATCAACCCCGCAAAGTACAGAGTTGATTTTTTGAACTTATCGAAGTAAAATATTTGGGCAAGGGCCGAGAAACTTGCGGTGAATGGTGATTTTTACTTTCAGCAAGACCAAAATATCAAGAAAATGGCTATCATTGTGAAGTCATGGAATTTTTATCATGTCCCAAACCAATTCTATAAGTCATCCCAGTCTCCTGACCTAAGCATAATGCAACATTTGTGGCAGTTACTCAAGTGGATTATCAGGGAGAGCGTAATAACTTTTAAAGAAATGCTCATATGTGTCATAGTAGAAGAATGAAACAAAACAACCACAGAAGAGACAGCTAAGCTAGTTGAATCCTTGCTAAGTATGTTGAGAGAGTTATATAAAGAATGGAATATAGTTTTAAAAGTGTTAACTTTAAGTTAAAATCCACTTATTATCGTAAAGGTTTTTTCCAGTGTACGCAGACTTTTGACGCACATGATTTGTATCGTTCTCAAGTTATAAATATTTGTATTATTTTATGATATAATCGTGTGATTGTTGCTTTTTTAAAATTACGACGTTAGAAGAATGAATAAAAAATAGTATTGTGACTCATAAAGACTTCATTTAATTAGCGATTTTGCATGAATATGAAAGATGATTGTCTCTACCACACCACACCAACGGGAGGACGACTTCGACAGATTTAACGTGCATCGGCAAATGTATAAGAAAACTTACCTTTTCGGCTTGCTGATTTTTTTAAAAAAAGCAATTTTATATATATAAACAGTTTTTGTACTAATTTTTTTTAAAAAAGTAATACATAAGAAGGAATATAAATGTTAAAGCTCTTTAAACAGTTTTAGGTATGAAACAATTCAATATATTGACGAAGTCAAATCCTCTTAATGTAAATGTTGATGCAGCTTACATTTATTTTGCTTCGAAATCTGATATGAATTTTATACGTCCAGTAGCATATTGCTTAATAAACTCCTAGTGGCTTGATTTGAAGACACATTTTTATGAATATAAAACTCTCTTCGTGATATCTAATTTGAAGTGTGGCAGTAAATTTACTACAAGTTTTTGAAGAACATTATTTCTTAAAATTACATGGCATAGCTTACACAGAGCTTTTCTTAAATTTCTGCATGCTTAGAGGCAAAATTTTTCCGTTCTAAATTCACCCTAGTGTAATTATATCGCAGAAGTACTACAAAATCATTTGGTTTCCTGATATTTGTGTTATTTACACTACTCTCTACAACTTCAATTCAAAATATTAGAATAACCAAAAAATAATATCGCATTGTCTTATCTAGCATTTTATGTCTGTAAAAATACACAACGACGAATACAAAATAAAAATTTTAAAAATACAGCTTCTACTATTACTGGCGTATATTTTCACATTTAGCTGTAATTTTTTTATAAGAAATATTTTTTTAAGAAATTCGATTTTATCAAATTATTGAACTTCAGTTCAAAAAACTAAGTTTCCAAAAAGAATTCAAAACATTAGAATGTAACTAAAATTTTGTTATTGGTTAGCACATTGATAATGAAATGCATAAAAAGACTTGATAGAAACGTTGTTAATTGGACTACAGCTAGACAATATATATACCTAGTTGAGAGTTTAAAACGCGCCGCGTAAGAAACGCATACAGGAATGCATTAGAACTACGATCGTGACTCTATGAAATAAGGGATTTAAAATCAACAGATGATCGTCAAAAAAAAGTTGTTCGCAAGGAGTTGTATAATTCTACAAATCAA
Source organism: Trichonephila clavipes (assembly GCA_019973935.1). Lineage (NCBI taxonomy): Eukaryota > Metazoa > Arthropoda > Arachnida > Araneae > Nephilidae > Trichonephila > Trichonephila clavipes. The sequence continues at coordinate 771,402 of BMAU01017761.1, forward strand.
AGTTTTAAAAATAATCATTAAAATAGAAGTCGTAACCACACACTGACAGAATGCTGAAGCCTATCGTGTCTGATGGGGACTGCTTCAGAGGCAAGAAAAATGGATGTATCAACAATGTAACGTAGTGACGCTAGACGTTCGTCTGCATATCTGGACACTTGTCCATCACGTTGCTATTGTTTTCTTGAAGTCATTCTCCTGTCGTCTCCTAGACGTCAGTGTTCTCAGTTAGACAGGCTTCGTCAATTGTCCTCTGGTCAGGCTCTCCTATGTCCATTATGACTTCCAGTCAGAGTGTCGTCACAGATCTGAGACCAAATAATAGACAATGATCCCAAAGCCACGTGCACTGTCTCCGAGCCACCTGCTCTAAGCTATAAAACTTGACCAACTGCGCTTGGTCGTACCAAGCGCAGTCGTTACAATATCCATCCCACTGTGATGGCTCCGTGAACATAATTTTCTATTATGCGTATCCAACAAAACAAAGCCGCTTTTTGCAAGCAAAAAAGAGCCAGAGTGCGTTGGTGCAAAAACAGATTCAGAACTGGGATAACTTTTTTAGGATTGAATTGATGTTTTGGGTTTCCCTATATTCGGGTATTCCTCTCTGGAGCGGCAAGCAAGAAGCTTTTGCAACAGATTACCGTAAAATCCGGCGTATAACGCGCACTTTTAAAAGAAAAATAAGATCGAAATTTATGGGTACGCGATATACGGCTGGTATGCAAATGATACCTTTAAAAATAAAAAAAATTAGCAAAAAAAACCCCTACTGAATAGATTGAATACTGTTCATTTAAAACAAATGACATACCTAATGAATTTAAAGGGTTGTAATTCTAGAAACAAACTACTTTTTCAAAGGTTTGGGTTAATACTTCGTATAAATGACTTCAAAGCATAAGAACATTGCGCACGCACTTTTCAGGTTTCTTCGAAAAAGGGAGGGGTGCTTGTTATACGATGAATATACCTAAAGATAAAAAAAATGCAGCTTGAAAGTATAGGTGCACGTTATACGCCGGATTTCACGGTACTTAAAACGCTACTGAAATTTAACACCTCTGTCGTAATTTTGGAATACATAAGGGCTGATAGTTTAGTATAGAGCTACGTATTTTAACAGGAAGCGTAAATTCTGAAATATACTTTGAATTGAGTATTTCGATTCCTTTGTTTAAAAACAAAATCAAACAACCTTATATAAACTCCATGGTGAATATGCGGATCTTAATAAGGAAACACTTAGGTATTTAGTCTTAAAGGACAAAAATAAAGTGGAAAGCATTAAATTGGTTTAGGCAACTAGTCAACGAGAAATAAAAAATTAGAGCATAGTATGCCAAATCATGTGAATGTTATTTAGACCAAGGGAGATGTGTGCTACTAAATAAAAACCATTCACAATGTTTTTCTCTTTTAAAGGAATTATACAATTTTGTGCATGTTATTCTAATTCTTTTTAGGTAATGTTGCAATTATTTTAATTTTTTAAATTTTTAATAAAAAAAATTCATTGCAAAAAAAACTTGATAAGGCCGTACTAATTTATTTTTTTGTTGTTGTTGAACTCACAAAATATGTAGAATGTGATACTCAGCTGTAAAATTCTCAAGCATTTGTTTCTACTAAAATAAAGCCAAAACTTTCTTAACGTTTATTTTCCTCCATTTTTTTTTAAATTGGAGTTGTATTGGTGCTATTTCAAAAGTAATAATTGTTTTCTTGTTGTAGGAGTTCTGGGCCGGTTTCGATCCGGTTCTGCTACCGACTGTGAGGAAGAAATCCGATTGAAAAGTCCGGTGGAAGATGGTGGCAAGATCCCAAAGATCATCGCTGAGCAAGAGGATGGTGTCAAACTTAAGAGAGAGATGGGGCTTTTCAGCGCTGTTCTACTAATCGTGGGATGCATGATAGGTAAACAGACTAAGGATTATTTTTAAAATTTTCTTTCAGTTTCCAAAACATTTTTTAAAAAACTGGTTTAAAAACAAGGCGAGGTAAAAAAAATAGTTTTTATTAAGGTTTATTGTAGAATTATAATTTGAAGACGTATAATTCAAACTGAGTTCAAAGATCTTCTTCTAGTAAAAAAATGGAAGATGAGTATTAAACCTGATGGACCTTCAAATTTCTTTCAGTTTATTGTTCAGGACGTGGTGGGGGGCTGCGGTAGTCGAGTGGTCAAGGTATCGGATCATGGCAGGCATGTCATTTCAAGCCCAGTACCACTCAAGACCCGCCATGTAGGGGAGCGATGCACGTTAAATCTGTCGAGAGCTCAAACGTCCTCTCGTCGGTGTGGTATGGTTGTTAGGAGAGGGGGGCAGCTCAGGTGTCGTCCACGTCACTTGACCATGGTTCAAAATGACGAGGTCCGTCGCCAAAAGCCCTCGTGTAGCTGAACAGTGTGACGCTAATATTCACTCACTCACTCAGGACGGGGTGGCCGTGTGTTCATGGTCGCGAACTCGTGACCAGCGTTATTTCTGTCAAGTCGTGTGTTCCAGCTGTGGTGCCACTAAAGACTCACCGTGTGAAGAGAAATGTACACTAAATCTAGAGGTTCTAAGTATTCTCGCGCGTTGTGACGTGGTGGGAAAGTTTGGATCTTGAGGCGCTTGCTCTGTTGTCCTCTTCAATTCAACGTGTTTCGAAGTTACAAAGTCTGTCACCAGTAGCGCTGGTGTTGCTTCAAATTGCAATATTAATAAACTTAAATAATAGGCGTATTTAAGTGTTTTGTTGAATAGAACGTTTCAGGCTCTTAAAAGAATTATCAAAAATGTGCGTTAACACAGTCAATACTTTTTGAGTACCAATAAAATGACACATTGTGTTCGCATTTTCTTTTCTACGTCCTTAACACGCCATTGACAGACCTTTGAGCCTGCACAGACTTAGCCTCTCTACACAATGGCTGCCCAGGTAGCATAGTGGTTAGCGCTATTGAGTTTAAATCCCGGAGAAGGCATGAATTGCTGCAAATGTATAGGGCAGGGATGTCGAACCAGTGGCACACGTGCCATCGATGGCACGCGACACAATATTTTTGGCACGCCACCGATCAAAAGTATTTGCATTTTAGTACAAAATAACGAAGTTCACTGTGAAGTAATCCTTATGAGGGATCTTATTCTCTCTTTTGATGCTAAACTGCATGTTTTCATAAACGATATTACTACAAGAAACTACATGTACTTCCCAAACTTGAAAATAATATCAAAGATTTAGATATACATGAGAAACCAGACGAAAAGAAAGTTACAGAAGAACTTATTTCAGGCAATTGATTTTTCATTCGAGGAATTTTCAGCGAGAGATTTTCTCAGTACAAAGAACTATCGGAAACGCTCAAGTTTATTTTGTACCCTGATGTGATTTCATTTGATAAACTAAACTTGTCCCAGTTCGACTGGTTGGAAATGGAAGAATTTAAATGCAACCTGATTGATTTCCAGTGTAGTTCAATATAGATTCAAAAATTTATTGAAACAAGAAAAAAAAGTTGGAATTGATATACAGTAAAAACGCCAATAATGAAAGTTTGGAAACGTGGAATTAAATTCCAGATACATTTAACTGTTTGCAGAAGCTGACTCATGCTGTTATAACCAGATTTTCATATACCTATGCCTGCGAGTCATTATTTTCAAATATGAATAACGTTAAAAACTCATTTGGAAATCGTTTTACAGATGACTCCAACTCGGCATGCATTGTACTCAAAGTAACATGTTACAATCCTATTATAAGTTATTTGCCATTTAATTTGCAACACAGAAGTCACAATAATGTTACTTTAATTTGAGTTACACATATTATTAAAACATTTACTACTATACAGTGTAAAATGTATTTTTTCGTAATGAATAAAGAGTTTTATGAGAGAGAGAGAGTTGTTAGTAATTAGTTTTATTATTTTTCCAATAATCACAAATCAAAATTATTTGACGGCACGTCTATACCTCATTAAACATTTCTTTATGAATCAACGTGCCATTTTTTTCTAAAGGTTCGCCACCCCTGGTATAGGGCCTGTCCGGCAGGGAGCGCTCTAAATATTTGTCGAGCCGCAAATCCTCTCAAGAAAGGTGGGAGGAGGTGGGTATCCGACTACTCGCGACAACTTTTTTTTTGAAAAAATGGAGATATGGGGATTTCTTTGTGATTATTAGATTTATTTACTATATTTTAAGGAAAACCTAAAATTGAAAACAGAAAAGTTTTTTTATTATTAAAATGGGAAAAATGGCTGAAAATGTACAAAAAATTACATCAACGGGGGCCCACTTTGTACAAAAAATTTTATGAACAAATTCTCAAATTTTCAATTTTGATGTGTTACTTTGTTATCCATGTTTGAAATGACCTTCAAGTTAAAGGGATATTTTAATTTTTACAGAAACTAGAGCACTTTATCTTGTTGATTGTATGAAATTGCTTAAAAAAACAAACAGTGATTATATTAACATAAAGGACAGTAAATTTTGAAATAAAACGGTGATTCATAAATCTGAAGGTCAAAACACTTCTATTGTTATACAGAGCATACACAAAAAAATTTCAGCGAATTATCTTAAAAACTTTTTGAGCAATCGCTGTTTCCATTTCAGCTTTTCGAAAAAATTACATTTCGAGTAAAACTCATTTTAAAGTGTGACATCTTGTGTAAAGTTATGGCGTCTGCTTTTACTAAAACACTTGTAGTTTTTGTTCTACTGAATGGAAAATAAAAAAACTTGGTATTTTTATTAAGCTAATAAGATGGCCTATAAAATAAAATCATAAAAAAAATTTGTCAATTTTTGAAAGAAATCTTGATTTTAAGGGTAATCGAATACCTCAACCATTCCCCAGACTGTCCTTCCCCAAAATTGGGGTGGAGCTTAGCCAAAACGTATTGTCACACCTGCATGGTGCTCAAAGCTATGGCTAAGTGCAGACGTAAACTAGCCCCTTACCAGGATGAATTCCATTGGCTTGGATTTGACACCCCGTCAATCGGGTAGCATTAGAAACAACAATAAGATAGCTCTGCATTGAGCGATCGAGACTCGAATACATTTCTTCCGATGACTTTTAAAATCACCCTTGTCAAGTGAAAAGAATTTATTAGCTCTCTTAATCAGCCTTGCAGGTTGGACAGAAATAAAACAATACATTGTACAAATTATAAACATTTTGAATGCTGAGAAAGAGACTTATCTCATTATTTGAAAAAAATCAAAACAAGATAATATGAAGAATAGCTGCTATTGTTATAAATAGAAAAAAAATTCAATCACATCAGGATATATTTCATATTAGGAATAGTCTGTATGATATATGAAGAAATCAGATTGTTATCGAAAAATCAATATAGTATTTTCGATTTAATTTTGCAAGAACCGTAAAAGTTTGCGAGGAAGAAAACTATGTAATTTAGTCCATGTGAAATTTGTAAGGTGCTCATTTCTAAACTGTATTTTCTTTTGTTTTAGGTTCTGGAATTTTCATATCTCCCAAGGGTGTTCTTAAGTATTCAGGTTCGGTGGCAGCTAGTTTAATAGTATGGACCGGATGCGGCGTTGTAGCTTTAATGGGTGAGTTACCCTTATTTTTAAAAAGTTCCTTAATACTAAATAAGATAAATTTTTGTTATTGAACAAAATTTTTTTTATTTTAATGAAGAAAAACTATAATTTTAAATATTTTATTGAGTACTTTTTTACCAGTGATATTTAATTTTACTATAAGTTTTCATATGTTTTAAATAAATATTTTTGAAATTTATATCCATTACGAGTATATATCCTTCAAAATACTTTGTGTAGTGTTCGTTTTGCTTTGAAGCACGATGTTGACAATCAGACAATCGAAACACTATAGCTTTTTCTTTTACAATAAAATAGTAATAATAATCGATTTAATATTAAAAAAGTAATTATTATTATCAATAAAGTTTGACTACTGCACTTCAAGGAAATTTTGATTTAATGTCCAACATCATACATTACCTGTAATTTACATAACGGTGATGCGTGCAATACCACAAGGAAAACATCCAAACTCCTTGGTCTGTTCGACAATGATCGGCAACACAGTAAAAGGTTTGCAAGGCTCCCGGTACCATGACTACCTTTGTCTCAAAATCACGGGTGTTTGCTTCTGCAATGGAGAGTGGCTGCGGTAGAGGCAGCGTGAGTATATAGCTATATTCCTACGAAACATCCAAAGCCTCTTTCATTCAATGCCGAAGCGTATATAAGTAGTTATTGCCAGCATAGTGGCACTCCTTATTACTGATTTTATCGCCTTCCACTTCTTTCAAAAAGCTGCATTTTCAATAATTTCATCTTTGTTTTGCGTGCTATAGTTCTAATAAATTTGACTTCTACATATCTTATCCTTCTTGGTGTTGCATTTTGGATGGTCAGCAGTGTAGAAACTAATATTATATTGGAAACTGGGGTGAGAAACAACTGCATAGACTGATATATTTAACTTGATACTGAAAAAAATTGTTTAAAGATTTAAATAAGGAACTAAACAATATTTTCCAAATTTATGCACCATTAAGTATAGTTAATTTCGCGGCACGTTCATTTGCTACGAATACATTGATATATATGTGTTTATTTGTAACTATTATGCTCTTTAATATAGTCATATGTACAAACAACTTAGTGTAGGGATTTTAATTTCAGAAGTAACATTTAAATATAAGGGTTGGGGCATAAGTCATGGCAACTATTTTTTTTTCTTGTAGATATGAGAACGAATCACAAATATATGAGTGTCATGTGGAAGTTCTGCAGGCATAGTGTGTATACATATCAACAGATGACTCTGCGATAGCTGGTAGTAGCGAAGCGAGGGCTGTGAAATTTGTCAGTTGGTGAGTGTCGTGCGAGATGGAAGTAACCTGTGTTGAACAGCACTATTGCATCAAAATAGCCGTTCTCCGAGGAAGAAATGCGATGGAATGTCACAGTGAATTAGTGGAAACCCATGGAAATAATGCCATTCGATACCGTACTGTAGCGCGGTTTGCTAATGCTGTGCGCCAATAGGTGTCCCGATTCATTCATGGTGCGGCAAATGCTGAGGCTGATGGTATTCAGCGCCTCCCACATCGTTGGCAGCGTGTCGTGACTGTAGTTGGGGACTACATTGAGGGTCTTTAGGCCCAGGTTTGTCATGCCAACTTTATGTGTACTGTGTTGTCTTTCTTTTGCACCGTGAAGGCCATATTGCCCTGTATACTACCGTAATAAATTAGTGCGTCACGATATTTCAGTGCTATTCATTGTCCACACATGTAGTTAAAACCTTGTCCTTTCGTCTGTATATGTCACATTTTCCAACGGGACTGGTATCTTCAAGAAAAAAAAATAGTTGCCATGTCTTTTACCCCAACCCTCGAATTTATTATAAAGTTATTTAATATGCTTTGATAGATATAATACGCTCTCACATAATGAAATATTTTCTTGTTAACTGTTCATATTAAAAACTTTCGCTGAAAACAGGTTTTTTCACCTTCTGTCCACAGGTGCCTTATGTTACGCTGAATTGGGCACATCCATCCCTGTGTCTGGAGCTGAATACTCCTATTATTTGCGTGTCTATGGATCAAAAGGGAGATTTGGACCCATCCCAGCCTTCTTATATCTTTGGATGTGTTCTCTCATCATCAAAACTTCAGCTGTCGCGATCATGTTGCTCACATTTGCAGAATATATTGTGGAGCCAATGTTTCCGACTTGTGCTGCTCCAGGCATGATCAAGAAATTGGTTGCTCTCATTGGTATTTGTAAGTAATTTGGGTCTTATTAAATAGTGAATTTTCTTAATATTAAATTAATTTCAAAACTGTTTTGTAATGAACATTATTGTTCTATCTTTTTTTCATTCTTCTGCATTCATTACTTTAGAGAAATGTTTCTCAGCCTAATTAACTCTAAGGCTCGGTAAACTGTTTTAATGTTTTTTTGCGGATTGTTAAGGTATCCGACAACGTTCAGAACCGTGACTTTAAAAAAGCTCGTAAATGTATAATTTTAGTGATATTTAGTATCACTCAGATTAAAATACATGTATAAAATTGTTTTAAGGACATTTTGACAAAAAAAATTTATTTAAATACAGTATTTCGGCAAAAAAATTAACTTAGAATAACCCATTTTTCAAAATGTTCTCCTTTTATGAAAAATAGTTCTATTATAATAATATTTTGCCTGTATATAGCTCAGACCTCTCTACACAGGCTCAACTAGAATTTTTGAAAAATTCACGTTTTCAGAGTTACCACCAATTGAAATAATTAGCAGTGTTTTTTTCTTATAATTTCTCCCCTCTGTTGTCGTAAAACATGGATAAACCCACTTTTAAGTTATATATTTTGAAAATTCTAGTTATTTCCAGAGGTCTGAGCTATATACAGGCAAAATATTATTCTAATAGAAGCATTTTTCACAAAAGAACATTTGGAAAAAGATTATTTTAAGTTGATTTTTTGCCAAGATATTGTATTTAAATAAATTTTTTTTTGTCAAGATGTCCTTAAAACAATTTTATGCATATATTCTAATCTAAGTGACACTAAATATCATGAAAATTATCCATTTATGTGCTTTTGAAAATCAAGGTTCCGAACGTAGTCGGGATACCTTAAGGCTATTACTTATGAAAACTGGGGAATAGTGTAATGTGGTTTGTTACTGGACCATGAATCGGAAAATATTTTCCGCGGCTCGGTGGTTGAGAAACATTCTTGTAGAGCAGTGATCCTCAGCTTCTTTTTTTTTTGTTTTTGTTTCGGTATTCTTTTAACAGTTTCATAATTTGACATCATTTTTCACACTAACAATAAAATGAGTTTAAGAAAATTTTATTTATCTAAAATACATTATGTGTAAAATAGTTAATGATAATAATTTTCAATGTTAAATGAAATATGTACGACAAAGATGCTAAAATGTTCATTGAATAATTAATTACAAATTAATTGTAATAGTACTACATTTAATGCGAAATTTGGGCTTGATAATTTTTAAGAATTTCGTTTATATTTGGTCATAAAAATTATCTCATTTCGTCATCTACAATTAAAAATCTCGATCTTTTTTTATTATTTGTTAATCCTGAAAATCCGAATTTCCACAAATAAGATGTAGAAAATTGTAACAAAATTCTTAAACCTTTTTTGGCTATTTTGGGATAATCTCCTGTAATTTTAACCCAAAATGAGTTAATTGGCTCTTCCGAATGTTTTGAAATAAAATATCGATTATTACAGAGCGAAATTAGTTCTTCCTCTGCATTATCCTCTTCGTATACAGATGTATCAGTTATCACAAATTGCTTACAAACAAAATCTTCTTTTTATGTCTAAATTTAGGAAGTAATGAACAAACCTCTCTCCTCTAGTGTTGTCAAATGGTCAATAACAATTTTATTAATAGTTTATTTAAAATCGAAATGAATCGGCTTCGGATTTTGGGGTTTTTTTTCTGTCTATAATTAATAAATTTTTAAAAATTTGGCGACATACAAGTGCAGCGGCGCTGCGGTTGAGAATCACTGTTGTGGAGGCTAAAAATGTATAGTAAATTATGTCCTTATAAATTTTATTGGGTTCAGCTAAACATTTTAAGGTCCTAGGTTGTGTGGATAATTTTAAGATCCGGAGCCTACAAATTAAACGGAGTGCGACGTTAAAGTACCCGACTTCGTTCGGAACCGTGATTTTAAAAAAGCGCATAAATGGATAATTTTCATGATATTTAGTGTCACTTAGATTACACATTTTGACAAAAAAATATTTAAGTACAATATTTTGGCAAAAAATTAACTTAAAATAATCTTTTATCAAAATGTACTCCTTTTATACAGAATGCTTCTAAAATAATAATATTTTGCTTATATAAAGTAAAGACTTCTCCCGAGAGTCTGAACTATATATTTTTTTGAAAAATTCACATTAGTTTCAGAGTTGCTTCCAATTTTAAATAATTAGCGGTGTTTTTTTCTGAAAATATCTCCCCTCTGTTGCCGTAAAACATGGATAAACCCATTTCTAAGTTATATATTTCAAAAATTCCAGTTGAGCATCTGTAGAGAGGTCTGAGCTATAGACAGGCAAAATATTATTATAATAGAAGCATTTTTCACAAAAGGAGAATATTTTGAAAATGGGTCATTCTATGTTCATTTTTTGTCAAAATATTGTTCTTAAATAATCTTTTTTTTATAATACTATTCTTAAAACAATTTTATATACATTTTCTTATCTAAGTGACACTAAATATCATAAATATTGTCCATTTATACACTTCAGAATCACGGTTCCGAACGTAGTCGGATACCTTGATAAACAATCAATGTGTTAAATTCTGATTTATATCAGGGAGTGAATTGTTTTGGCTCAAGGTGCACATTGTAGAAGTGGAGGGTATCGGAAGACCCCACCTTTTTTTAAATGACTGCATTCAACAGTTAACTTTACATCTTAGAAAAAGTGTAAATTGTACCATAAAAATCAATAGATATAATTTAATTAAAATAATGGCACAGTTTTATTCAATTTATTAATAGTGCAAATTTCTACCATCCATAATAGGTAACACTTGGTACAATTCTCAGTGGGTACTCTGCACTACTCAACAAATTTGTCAATTTTTGAGTGATTTGAAGTTGATAAATTTCTGATGGACCTTTTTGACGAACATCTTCTGAATTATGGACATTTGAGGAATTACGGAAAAATCTGAAAGATAACTCTTAAGATAAATTTACAACTATTTCATTAATTATAGAATGTCATTGCTGGAAAGATCTAATTGTTTGAAGAGAATTGCAAGTACTCTGCTTTCCGCTTTTGGTCCTACTTATGTACCGTAAAATCCGGCGTATAACGCTCACCTATACTTTCAAGCAAAATTTTTAAAATTTTAAGGTATATTCGCGGTATAACGCACCCCCTTTTTTTTACGAAGGAACCTGCAATGCACGTTAGTAATAGTATTGTTTCAAAGCCCTTTATTCGAGGTATTACCTCAGGATTTTGAAAAAGCAGTATATTTCTAGAAAAACAACCCTTTAAGTTCAAAAGGGTATGGCATTTCATTTAAATAAACAGTATTTCGATCTTTGGAGAAGTCTTAAGTTTTTTTTGTGTACTTTTTTTTTTTTATTTTTGAAGCTATCATTTTTATATCCACCATATAACGCGCAACCGTAAATCTCGATCTTTTTTTTTTGTGTTAAAAGTGTTATACGTCGGATTTTACGGTAAGTAAAAATTCTTTCTTCATATGAAAAATATTTAGAGTCCGCAAGGAATTTGTTTAACAAATGAATCCACAGAATCGTGTGAAATTGAAAGTAACAAATTAAACCCCCGATTTTGCGATATGAAAATAGAGCAAAGCAAGCACTAGGTTCGCATTAAGATTTTTATTTACTTTTTTTTATTTAATTATAATGTGACAGGAAATGTGTGTCTTTTGTCGTCCATTTCTTATTTTAATAAATGTGCATAAAAATACATAATATATGTACTATTTAATTTTTCATTTTTGTTGAAAAAATAGTTATATTTTACGGTTTATTTTTATGTTAAGAAGTATCTTTAAATGATGCAATATTAATTTATAATTATACTGTAAATCTATATTATTAGCCCCTTTTTTTCTAAATCTTCATGCATTATCGCGGGAATCGAATTGTTTCAAACATGTCTTACTGTGTGGCCCACTGAAGCATATTGGTAGATTATTTTGGCACGCCACAGCTAAAAAGTTACCGACCCCTGGTCTGTAACTACAAGCGCAATTAATGCTAGAATCAGTTTAATGAAACAAACGTACTCTTTCACTCCTGATATCAAAGTAAATAAAAATTGCAGAAAAGTGTGATATTTTTTTTTATTGAAAACAATTATAAAATCCCCGTGCACCACAAAGTATCACACGGGGCTTACAGAAGTATTAAACACACATTCAAGGGAAATAAACAATTAAAAAAATGAAGGTAAGAAGGATTACAAACAGTTACAACAAATTTACAGAAATTATTGAAAGCACTTCTGGTGGAAAGAAATTGGTGAAAATTCGGTGGCCAATTAATGTTGAGTCTCTTGAACGCCAGTCTTATGATCTTTCTCTCTCTGACATACTTGGAACACAGAAGGATCACATGTTCTACATTTTCCTCGCCACCAATATTACAGTCACAGAAAGATGAAGGAGCTAAATTAAATTTGTTCAGGTAGCTTTTGAAATTACCATGACCAGTTGTTGAATAGTAAAAGCCGTTAGGTAGCGCTGTTGCAATGAGACACTTCTATTTAGAAGTAGTCTTGTGGCAACAGTCAGTGCATGTATCTTTCTTAAGATGAAAACACTCGTTTTTTGTGAAACATTCTATTGTGAAATATTCTTGTGAAAAATGTTAATACTTGTGAACTACGTACATTATTACATGTGAACTATTCTAATCATAGTGAAATGTTCTTCAGCATTGAAATATATCCAATTATATCAAATTGAACTTATCATTGAATCAATTTTCTTTCAACAGACAGCAATTCAAAACCGAAACCTTTTAGTCTTAGACCACAATTGTTTACAGTCCGCTAAATTCGTCGCTATTGCTAACATACATAAATTAATGGTCCGATCGCTCGGAGTATCTAAGCATTTAAAGGTTTTATCAGGTTATAGAATTCAAAATTTGTGTTTTCGTTTTGTTGAGGAGTTACTTGTGTGTGACCTACATTCGGCGTTTCTTTGGACGAGTGGATTACTCTATTGGTTTCTTCAGGGTGTTTCTCGGATGGTTAGGTCGGGTGAGTCAGTTCAATTTGTAAACATATTATCTGAATGCTGTTTGTGTGTGCTTTTAGCTTGTTTTATTTCTAAATATAATGCTTTAGTATTTTAATGTGATTTATTTCTGTGAAGATTTATTTAGTGTTCTTTCTGTTTTTTGCATTTGAGTAGTAAAAATCAATGTGATTGGATTCCGAATGTAAAAGCACTTGTGTTACTTATTTTAATTTGATTTAAATATCTATATGAATGGAATTCTTCTGATCAGTAATTGTTCAAAATTTAAATATGAAATCTAAAGCGTGCTTAAACCAGAAAAAGCCATTATATCATCACTAACGCGTTTAAAAAATAAAACGTTACAGGATATTAATGAATTGATTCTACCGAGCTCAAAATTAGAAAAAATAGGTTTGATGTAATAGGGGAAGAATTGAAAACCCTTTTTGATAATTTATTTAGCCTTGCTAACGATGATGAAATTGAGGGCTATATTTTAGAAAAACAAGAGCTGCTTGATACATGGGAGGAAATGTTAATTTTATTAGAAAGACGGGTCTCGCATCTAAATAAAACAAATAAGAGTACGGAAGTAATTCATACAAGAAATTCTGATTCAACCGAAATTAAACTTCCTACCTTGTCGCTTCCGACATTTTCTGGAGTTATTGATGAATGGTTAACTTTCTCGGATCTGTTTCAAGCAGCCGTTACAAATAATCAAAATTTAACTGGTGCTCAAAAATTACAATATCTCAAAGGGGTTTTAAAAGGAGATGCTCAGAAGATAGTTCAATCACTTCCAATAACAGATGGTAATTTTCAGATTGCTTGGGATCTTTTAAAGGAAAGATATTTTCATAAGCGTGAAATATTGAGTTCTTTAATGAAAAAACTTATGAATATTTCGCCGATAACTTGTGAATCCCATGCTCAAATTCTAAAGTTAGTCGATTCGACTAAAGAATGCGTTCGATTATTGGAGACTTTAGATCTCAAGGTCGAGGGCACAGCAGACATAATTCTAATGTTTATCATTCAATTTAAGTTAGACTCAACCACAAGAGGTTGGTGGGAAAGGTCTCTAGATAATGAAAAAATTCCTGCGCTCAGCGAGCTTTTACAATTTCTTTCGAATCATGCTAGATCACTTATGACTGAAGGTTATGGAGTTAAAAGAAACATTAGTAACAAGAAAGTAACACTAGTTGCTTCAGGTTTCCAACTGCATTGTTCTTACTGTCAGAGCAATCATAATTTAAATAAATGTGATGCATTTCTAAATCTTTCTGTTCAAAAAAAGAGTGAATTTTGTAAAATCGAATAACATTTGTTTCAATTGTTTGACTAAATTTCATAGGAAGTCTGCTTGTAAAAGCACTAATAAGTGTCGAAAATGTGGGAAATCGCATCACACATTGTTACATTTTTATGACTCCCAGTGAGCCAAATTCTTCCATTCCTAGAGAGGATAATAATTCAGTACTTTCAGCTTCAGCGAAAGTGTTTCACCCAGTAGTGTTTGATGCTACTAATACTGATACAGGTCCAAATCCTCCTAATGTAAATAATCCAAGTATAACTTCCTGTTCAGGGTTCGATTCCAATTCTCAGGTGCTTCTATGTACTGCACTAGTCAATGTTTGTGATTCTTTCGGTGGAACTCGGTTGTGTCGTGTTCTTCTTGACCCGGGAAGCCAGGCTTGCTTAATTACTAGTAGTTGTTTGGAAAGACTTGGATTGCCTAGAGTAAAGTTTGATTCTAATCAATGGGCACGGAAACAAATTAAAAAAAAAAACCTGGCATTTAAATTTTAAAAATTAAGGTTTATTAAAAAAACATTTAAAGAAAAACAGTTATTATACAGTTAGCAACACTCGGACATGACTTCACCCGTCGTACCCAAAGACCGAATCCCTGCCACTTGCCATTCCACATTCCAAGGGGGAGGGAAACTACCCATTCCCCTTAGCTGGTGTCAATGGGCCTTCCCACTCCTACACCTCCCCCTTAAAAGCTCATCCGTCATTCCAGGACGATGAAGCTGAAAAGAAACTATGAAAAAAAAACACATGCACACATACATGGCAAGAAACAAGATAACGAGAGAAGTTTTTTTTTCAGGTATCATGTAAAAAGAGCTTTTGCTAATACAACTCCACAAAAAAATTTTGCAAATCACATTAATATGCTAGAAAATTAATATCCATACAAGATACAACCACAAATAACACTGAAAAAATATTAAAATATAAAAGTCAAGTTACTAAAAATATAGCACAAAATCTAAAATAATTATACAACATGTACTAGCAAAGCATATTTAGAAGCCAAAGTTTTAATCTTTAGCAGTTTTAAGAAATTATGGTACTGAAAAACGTGAAGTATATATATAATCATCGGCATAAATCTTATCTATTTAACAGGGAGCAGGCAACCTGGATAATTCAGTACTTTTACATGCTTAAACCTCCAGCCAAACGTTAATTTCTATATTGTACTAGGTTTAACCATTTAAAAAAATTATCTTATTCTTTTTCTTCCAATTTCTAAGTAGAATGAAAGCAAGCAAAATTCTTTTCAATCCCAAAAGCGACAAAAAGTAACAAATGCATGTTATTGTCCATAAAAACATCCACGCGAACCTTAAATACTTCCAATCCTGCTTTCAACTCCATTTAACAATACCTGTTATGAGATCACAACACCATTGCACCAGGATTGAGTCAATAAATTCGGAAATACATTCCTTACGGGGCTGACCCCGCCTATTACTATACAAGATTCTATTTTTAAATACACAAGTAAAGGCAACTTCTCTCTTGCTTTCTTTTTTATACCTTGTCCATTTGTTTGGACATTCGATGCATTAATTTTTACTGCAACCAAATCTCCGTTTGGAACATTCAATAAAGACTGTGTGTAAGTCTCAGGACGTAGATTGGTGATCACTTCTTGGCTGCAAACTGATTTTGAATCTGTTGAACTAATGATTCCTTCTTCCTCTGAAGGTTCTCGAAGTTTCGCAGGATTGCGAATCATTTGCGAGTTTTCTATTAATACTTCATAATCAGAGGAACAGATTAACATGTCGTTAACCAAATTTTTAGAGACAGGCACAACACCGTGCCTAAGGTCATTCAATTCCATGTTGGAATCTTTTATTTCACCCATTTCATGCTCTCCAAATGCAGACGTTATTTGAATTGACCCTCTATTATTAATGCTTTGTCCTTCGACAACATCTGGCCTTACCACGGGCATCTGGGCACCTGTGTCTATGACAGCATTCACCATTTCTTGCTCACCCTTGACCTTGACGTAAACAACCCTTAAATCGTCCATTCCCTTTTCTTCCTTGATAGGAGTAGTTACTGGTATCGTAGCTTCAGCCATCAACACAGCAGGAGACGTTTCCCTCACATGTTCCTCGGCCTCCCGATACTAATTCGGTAATTTGAAGATGTCTTCTTACGATCTTCTGCACAACTCGTCCGCTTGACATTCGACCGAATACTTTCGATCTCTAACCGCAGTTCATTCAATTCTGATTCCCAGCGCAGCTGCTGGATTGCGTGCTGCCTGGCGATTTTTTCCTCCTCGATTGCGAGCTGCCTGGCGATTTTTTCCTCACTTTCCCTTTCAAAGCGTTCCTCTAAAATAACAGATAACTGATCTCTAACGAACTCTTCTTCGTAATCTTTGCTACCGATTATGATATTCCTTAGCTCTATATTCGTCATTTTATCTGATACCTTTTGACCTAACCTCAGCCAACAAAACTAAATCTTGCTTTTTAGCCTTCCCAAGAATGCCATTTGAAAAATTTC
Source organism: Trichonephila clavipes (assembly GCA_019973935.1). Lineage (NCBI taxonomy): Eukaryota > Metazoa > Arthropoda > Arachnida > Araneae > Nephilidae > Trichonephila > Trichonephila clavipes. Next base: position 788,054 of record BMAU01017761.1, read on the forward strand.
TTCTCTTAAAATATACTCAAACTAACCAATAATAGGACGAAAATAACACTAAAAGGAATTGCAAAAATTAAGTACCACACATATATCCTTCATTAAAACACCCACAAACAACGTCCGCTACGCTAACTCAATACTCGATGAACTGGGAAGAAAACAAAATAATAGTCATGTGTTTCACAATATCCCAAAAAAAAATGTACTTAATACTCTATAAATAGAACTTAATATATTACTGATTATTCAATAATCACTTAAAAATATTACTGATACACAATAATCACTTAAAATATTACCTATACACAATAATCACTTAAAAAATATTACTAATACACAAGAATCACTTGAAATATTACTGATACACACGAATCACTTAATATATTGCCGATATTTAATAATCACCTACAATATTACTGACACACAATAATCACTTAAAATATTGCTGACACACAATAATCACTTAAAATATTACTGACACACAATAATCACTTAAAATATTATTGACACACAATAATCTCCTAACCTATTTCTGATATACACAATATAATCACTTAAAATATAACCGACATGCACCACTTAATCTATTCCTGGCTGGAATAATAGAACACTACAAAATATATATTCGGTAGTTTTTCTCCAATTTAAACTGATAATATTTTTTTCACATTAATCGAAAATACTATGCGTACATAAGCACAAAATAATTTCATTGACATGAGATAAGTATTATTCTTTAGCATTAATTTTTCAATAAACTCAATTGCTATTCACTGACGTGAACTTATTATTGTGCATTACAAAAATAAATAAATACAATAAAGAAAAAAAAACATACAATCTTTCCTTAATTTATAGAACTGATGTTCTAAAACACTTTCCATTTATATGGAACAATAATAAAAAAAAATATATATATACTGAGGTATATAATAATTCCCAATTGAACTGGCGTTCAAAAATTTTATAACTGCATGTGGATATGCAATAAAATAATATACTGAGAGAATTAATGATTTTGAAGTTTTCCTTAATTCATAGAACTGATGTTCTAAAACTTACTTTCCATTGATATGGAACAAGAAATAATAAAAAAATATACTGATATATAATAACTGAAATTTGAACTGGCGTTCAAAATTTTATAAATAACTGCATGGATATGCAATAAAATAATATACTGAGAGAATTAATGATTTTGAAGCTTCTTAATTTTTTAGAACGGATGTTCTAAAACTTACTTTCCATTGATATGGAACAAGAATAATAAAATATATATACTGATGTATATAATTAATTCAAAATTGAACTGGCGTTCAACAAGTTACAACTGCATGGATATGCAGAGCAAAAAAACGTACACTGACGTATACAAAAAATAAAATCAAAATTTCTCTTAATAAATGGATATTAAACAGTATAATTTTATAAATTTCTCTCGTCTTACATTACAGGGAGTTGCAAGCAAAAACTCTTACCTGATTCATTTCCACGCGGGAATCCAGAAAACTCGAAATTTCTGGAACGTTCTTCCTGTGGGGTTTTTCACTAAGACTCGATCATCCTACCGGCTGCGCCAGTAAAGTTTGATTCTAATCAATGGGCACGGAAACAAATTAAAAAAAAACCTGGCATTTAAATTTTAAAAATTAAGGTTTATTAAAAAAAACATTTAAAGAAAACAGTTATTATACAGTTAGCAACACTCGGACATGACTTCACTCCGTCGTACCCAAAGACCGAATCCCTGCCACTTGCCATTCCACATTCCAAGGGGGAGGGGAAACTACCCATTCCCCTTAGCTGGTGTCAATGGGCCTTCCCACTCCTACACCTAGGAAGCGAACAAATGTGCGCATTTCATGCCTTGGAGCATCAGATACTCGAACTAATGGTATTTCGAGATTAAGTTTACACCTCATTTTACATCTAATATTTCGTTTGTAACTTCAGTATATGTAGTTAATAAGATTGTAGGTCAACTTCCACATTTCAGTTTAGATTCTTCTTGGTCTGAGCCTTTTAGTGATTTGAAGTTAGCTGATCCTACTTTTTTAAGAGTGGTCCTATCGATATTCTCATTGGTGTAAACATAGCTCTTCCTATGCTAAAGGGTCAATCTCTTTCCCTTGGGGACAATAAACCCTTTGCAGTTCGTTCAGATTTAGGGTGGATAGTCGCAGGAAATGTTCCTTCTGAAGAGATGTTTTCTTCAATTGCGGTTAATAGCATCCAGGTAGTAACTGACGAGTTAGTGAGTAACTTTTGGAAGTTAGATTCAGTACCTGAAGCTAACTTATTGACTAGTGAAGAAAGGGCATGTGAAGATCATTTCTTAGATACTCATGTTAGAAATGAGGGATGGACGATATGTAGTGCGATTACCATTTCATTCATCACCATCTAAATTAGGAGATCTGAGAGAATCAGCTATTCGAAGATTAAAATCATTAGAACATTCACTAATCAAGAAACCTGCGATTTATTCTCAATATAGAGACTTTATGCAAGAATATTTAACTTTAGGGCATATGGAGCTTGTTCCTAAAAATGACTACGCTAAAAGGGAAGCATATTATCTTCCTCATCACGCGGTTCTACGAGATTCCAGTACAACAAAAACTGAGGGTTGTCTTCGATGCATCAGCCAAATCAACATCAGGGTATTCTCTTAATGACATACTAATGGTTGGACCCCGAGTGCAACGAGACGTGTATCCAATTCTGCTTTCCTTCAGAACATTTCAAATAGCTGTGTGTGCAGACTTGGAAAAGATGTTCCGTCAAATAAGGATCTCATCGGAAGATACAAATTGGCAACGAATTCTATGGAGAGATAATCCAAAGGAGACAGTGAAGGAATATAGGTTAACCACTGTCACGTATGGGACATCATGTGCACCATATCTTTCCACTCGAACCTTGACTCAACTTGCTTTTGATGAAAGGGAAAGGTATCCTTTGGCTTCATTCGCTACACTTCATCATTTTTACGTAGATGATTTACTAAGTGGTGCCGCGACTGAAAAAGAAGCAGTTGAACTCGTCTGGCAACTAAAGGAGATGATGAAAAAAAAGGAGGGTTCAACCTTCGAAAGTGGCAGTCTAACAGAGAAATAGTGATCAAGGAGGTAGCCGAAAATAAAGATCTTAAAAGGGTGCAAAATGATGAAGAAATAAAAATCCTTGGGATACAATGGAATCCCAAATCTGATTTCTTCAGTTTCAGTGTTTCATTACTAGAAGAGAGATGCATTTATTCCAAAAGAGATGTTCTTTCTGAAATTGCTCGTGTGTTTGATCCTCTAGGACTTTTATCGCCATGCATTGTTTTTATGAAAATCCTCTTACAAGAGCTATGGAAATTAAATCTAGAATGGGACGAACCAATCCCGGAAGATTTAAATAAACAGTGGACAACCTTCCGAAAGGAACTTCATCTTATCGAGAAAATGAAAATACCGAGGTGTGTCTTGCTACCTTCATACATTCAACTTGAGATTCATGCCTTTGCGATTCCTCCGTAAGAGCATACTGTACAGCAATTTACCTCAAATGTATCGCATCCGAGAGTATAAGTGTCTCGCTTCTCACTTCTAAAACAAGAGTAGCCCCGCTTAAAACTCAATCTTTACCTCGGCTTGAGCTGTGTGCAGCATTGTTGCTGTCTAATGTGTTACAAGTAGTGTTAAGGGAGTTTCCTTTATCTATTCACAGAACCATTGCCTGGACGGATTCGACAATTACTTTAGCTTGGCTAAAAACAGAACCATATCGCTGGCAACCATTTGTCGCCAACAGAGTTTCCAAAATTCAAACAACAATTCCATCAGTTGAATGGTGTCATGTTTCGGGAATTGAGAATCCAGCCGATCTAGGCACGAGAGGACTCTTACCTTCTCAGCTTGTAGCTCATGATCAGTGGATTCATGGACCTCTCTGGTTAAATCAACCCATGAATGAAACGTCATCTTATAAAATCCCAGAAACTTTCTCCTTTCCGGATAATGCCTTGAAAGAGAAGAGGAGCGTTGTTACATGTGTTGCTAAAATTGTGCCTTTACCAGAATTTATTGACAGAATATCGTCTTTTACAAAGTTAGTTCGTGTCTGTGCCTGGATTTTGAGATTCATAAAAAATAGCCGTTCACCAGTCTCAAGAACTTTTGGTTACTTGAAATCATCGGAACTTCATACTGCAGTTGTTACTATTGTACGTTTGATTCAACAAGTAGAATTTCCGAATGAATTTAAATGTCTTTTTCAAGGAAACCCTTTACCAAAGGATAACAAATTACTTCCATTGAACCTGTTTTGTGATTCTGAGGGAGTTCTTCGGGTAGGAGGTAGACTTTCGAGGAATACGCGTCTATCATATGACCAAAAACATCCTATGCTTTTGCCCAAAAGTCATGAGTTCACAAGAAAGGTAATAAATTTTTTACCACATTACTTATCTTCATGCAGGTCCACAACTGACATTGTCTTTGATAAGACAAAAATTTTGGTTTGTGGATGGTAGATCAGTAGTTCGTCATACACTCAAAAAGTGTCTAATTTGCTTCAAGATGAATCTGAGATCTTCTTCTCAATTAATGGGTGATTTACCACCTATCCGATTTCAACAAATTCGTCCATTCGAAAGTACTGGCTTGGATTTTGCTGGTCCATTAACCACTAAATGTGCTCATAAACGAAGTGTGACAAAATTTAAATCTTACATTTGTCTTTTCATTTGTACTGCTACTAAAGCTGTACATCTTGAACTTGTTTCGGATTTATCGACTGCTGCATTTCTAGCTGCTTTACGCCGTTTCATTGCTAGAAGGTCTTGTCCGAGCAAAATCATCTCGGATAATGGATCCAATTTTAAAGGCGCTTCGAGTCATCTGAGAAAGCTCGTGGATTTTATGTCTGCAAGAAGAAGTACAAAATTTTCTTTCTCTCAAAGGAATTGAGTGGTCTTTCATTCCTCCATATACCCCACATTTTGGAGGTTTGTGGGAGTCAGCAATCAAGAGTGCCAAACAATTACTTATAAAGGCAACTAACTCTGTACTTCTTAATTTTGAAGAGTGTTCTACTCTATTGATACAGATAGAGGCTTGTCTTAACTCAAGACCTCTCACAGAGCTCTCTCCAGATCCGTCCGACTTCACCGCATTGACTCCAGCCCACTTCTTAGTGGGAGGTCCTATTCATCAGTTTCCAGAACCATCTCAGCCCTCAAGGTCTGTACCTCTTTCTGAAAGATGGAACCTGATTCAAAGACTACGTCAGTACTTCTGGGATCGCTGGTCCACGGAGTATTTACATAGACTTCAACCTAGGTCCAAGTGGTGGAGAACTAAGCCAAATCTTCAATTAGGAGATATGGTTATTGTCGAGAAAGAAAAAACTGCTCCATTAAACTGGACTCTTGGTCGAATTAATAAACTATTTTTCGGACCTGACCAAAAGGTACGTGTTGTGAGTGTAAATACCAAATACGGACAATTAACTAGAAATGTGAACAAGATTTATCTTTTACCTAACTCTCAAGAATATGAACTTTAATTTAATTCTTTTATTCTTATATTTTATCATATTATCTGTATTTCATTGTAGTATATTTCGTAACCTCTCCTTTTTTGAAACCCTTCTGAGGTTTCAAGGGGGGCGGTATGTTGAATAGTAAAAGCCGTTAGGTAGCGCTGTTGCAATGAGACACTTCTATTTAGAAGTAGTCTTGTGGCAACAGTCAGTGCATGTATCTTTCTTAAGATGAAAACACTCGTTTTTTGTGAAACATTCTATTGTGAAATATTCTTGTGAAAAAATGTTAATACTTGTGAACTACGTACATTATTACATGTGAACTATTCTAATCATAGTGAAATGTTCTTCAGCATTGAAATATATCCAATTATATCAAATTGAACTTATCATTGAATCAATTTTCTTTCAACAGACAGCAATTCAAAACCGAAACCTTTTAGTCTTAGACCACAATTGTTTACAGTCCGCTAAATTCGTCGCTATTGCTAACATACACCAGTGAGAAATTGGGTTAATTTGTAGTTAGTGTAAAAATGATGACATGATAGTCTCTTATTAATGGTGGGAAAAAATTTCTTTGTTATGCTCCCCTTATTAGAAATGACATATTCTTGATTCCAAGACTTCATCATTCTTTCATTCGTGATCTTGTAAAACGATTTAGGAATATTAACGTCAATGTCAATTTTGCGCTTGGTTGCAGCTTTTGCAAGCCAATCGGCTCGAACAAATGCAAAATCTATTGAGATGTTTTTATCTCTTAGGCTTTTAAGTTGCTTCTGGATCTCGACGATTATATTGTTAGATGAAGAAATACATTTAAGAGAATCCAAGGAGGAAAAAGAGTCAGTACAGACGAGGTATTCTGAGATGACACTATTTTGCTCAGTGATCCATTTAACGGCGAAATTTAAACATAAAAGCTCAGCTACAAAAACTGTGCATTCATCACGAATTCTAAATTGAAAGTTCTCGGATTCAACACCACTCCTGAACACAACAAATGCGAAACCAACTCTTCCATCAATTTTACTGCCATCAGTATAGCAAATAACAGGAAATCTTCTGTGCTCTTGTCACTAAATTGAAAATGATAAGTGTGATATTGCTGGCTAAAATTCTCATCACCCCCAACAAGTTAATGTGAGCCGATTTGGATCTGCATTTAATTTTGTTAATCTTCATGCTAGAAAACTTCTCTCACAAATATGCCATAAAATCCGGCCTATAACGAGCACCTACGCTTTCAAGCTTCACTTTTTAATTTTCAGGTGTATTCGCGGTATAACACGCACCCCTTTTTGCGAAGAAACCTAAAATGTTCGTGCGCAATGCTCTGTTTTGAAATCGAGCTATTATTCCAAGCTTTTGAAAAAAAAAATAGTATACTTCTAGAGCTAAAACTCTTTAAGGTATCCGACTACTTGCGACAACTTTTTTTTGAAAAAAAAGGAAATATGGAGATCTTTTTGTGATTTTTATATTTATATAGTATATTTTAAGGAAAAAATCCTAAAATTGGTAAAAGAAAAAAAATTATTATTATTAAAATGGGAAAAAAACTAGTAAAAATGTACGAAAAATTACAAAAACGGGGCCCGCTCTCTACACAAAGATTTTATGAACAAATTCTCAATTTTTCAATTTTGATGTGTTACTTTGTTATTCCTGTTTGAAGTGGTCTTCACGATAAGAAATATTTTAATTTTTACAAAAACTCTAGAGCACTTTATCTAAGTCATTATACGAAATTGCTTAAAAAAACATCGACTATATTCACATAAAGAGCTGCAAATTTTGAAATAAAACAGTTATTGATAAATCTGAAGATCAAAACACTTCTACTGTTATGCAGAACATAAGCAAAAAATTTCAGCTAATTATTTTCAAAACTTTTTGAGCAATCGCGGTCCCCGTTTTGAGTTTTTCGAAAAAAACACGTTTCGCGTAAAACGCATGTCAAAGTTTGACATCTTGTGTAAAGTTATGGCATTTGCTTTTACTAAAACGCTTGTAATTTTTGTTCTAGTGGAGGGAAAATAAAGTACTTGGTATTGTTATTAAGTTAATAAAATGGTCTATAAAATAAAATCATAAAAAATTTTGCCGATTTTTGAAAAAAAAACATGGTTTTAGGGTAGTCGGATACCTTAAGTTCATATGGAATGTTATTTCTTCTGAATAAACAATATTTCGAAATATCTAGAAGTCTAATATTTTTCTATGCTCATCTTTTCTCTTTGTTTTAAAGCTCTTTTTGTACCCGGCGTATAACGCGCACCTGTAAACTTTGAGCTTATTTTTTTTGTGTTAAAAATGCGCTGTGTACACCAGATTTTACGATATGTTGAACCAAATGTAGAACAAAAAAATGTTCTGTCTGTATTAGGTTTTCTGACCATCTTACTGGGTCGCAAAAAATTTTTGAGAGCCGCTTCCCACCCTTGATTTTTATCATTTTTTATTTACTTTACAATTTAAAATCGTACAACATATAAATTTGTTCGTGGACTTATTGTTTGTAATATTAAGCAGTTCACTTCCGATTCAGCAGTTTAAGACGGAACACTCTAGTTGTTGCTGTTCTTGGAGACATTGAAAGTTTTTTCCATTTCAATCTCTGTGTGATAAATTCGTTTCCAGATCAAGAGATATAACTATCTCAAATATAATTCACAGATGACGGCATTTATTCGTGATGGTTTTATTAAGATATTTATTGGTTGGAGATAACTCTTCGAGTTTTATTAATGACGTCATGAAGATAAGTCTTATCCTCATCTAAGGAAACTAACCTTGAATGAGGAAATGAATTGTTGTTCATGAATTTTCCAATTATCCCCCTGAAGATTGACGCGTGTTTGTTAAGTTTATTTTTGTAAACCGTTTGTGATTTAAGTCATTAGGGAGTGGAGAAATAAACTTGATAAAGTGAGTTTGAAATACTACTGCGAGTGTTTAATCAATGGAGAGAGGGGAAGATTGATTACAATGTCGCAACCTATATCGCGCATTAATAGCATCTGTGATAGTAATTTTCTAAATTAAGGAATGAGATGCTCTTCAATGGATGAGTAATAATTCCTCCCGAGATGGGACAAGGGACATTTACATACATTTCGAAACATTTTTAAGCAGAGAAATAAGCTATACAATTATAAATGGTACTTGACCTTCATCGACTTTGTAATTAGTGACTAGCAGTAGGAAAATGACTAAGAGTTTTGTTTTGACTGTTCAACAAACGATCTTTTTTCATGACCTTTAAACTGTCATGAATTTTGACCAATGTATGCATCTCTTTCAGGTTTGTACAAATGATTTGAGGAGGGTTGGAGATGGTCAGAAGCACTTTCGTCTTGATAAATATTGTAATCGGAATTCACTGCTGAGTAATAAAATTTTGGAATTAAAAACATAAGGATATTTAGGAAAAATAATTTAAATATTAATTGGATTAAGTATATGGAGTACAAATAAATTTTCGCTATTTGACAAAAAAAAAATACCGCCTGTAAGTTATGGTCGAAATCTTCAGATGTCCGCCCTTATATGTCGTTTTACATATAACAGCAGCATGTCCTTGAAGTATTAGCAATTTTGCTTAAGGCTCACATAATTTTTCGTGAGAAAATGTCAAGTTTTGAGCCGAATAAGCGTCAATTGCGGAAATGTTTGATTTGCTTCTTTAATTGGAGGAAATCTGCTGCTCTGAAGCGTATCAATTGCTAGTAGAAGCACAGGACGAACGTGCTTTGAAAGAAGTTGTCGTGAGTGGTTTTAGAATGGTAAATTTGACGTCGATGACTAAGAAAGTACTGGAACATTCGTGTCAAACGGATGAAGAGCTTGCTCTTGTATTAGAAATGACTCAACAAGCAATTTCACATCATTTAAAATCTTTGGGAATGATTCAAAGCAAGGAAATTAAATTTCATACGAGTTGAAGCCGAGAAACGTGTAATGCTGATTTTGCACATGTGAATGCTACTTGACAGACATGAGCAGTTTTTTTTTTGCATTATAAGCCCCGTTTACATGAACGAAAATTGCAGGCAGTATACCAGCATTGATCCACCCTAGACCCGTTCACACGCCGAGCCGGTACTACACCGATTTGAAAAGCGGGTTTGATTTTTGTACCCACTTTGGAGCAGGATAAATGCGAAGAAAAGCGAGTTCGTTTTCACATTTTACCATGATGCATTGTAACTGATATTCATTTATTAAAAGATGGCTACTGTTATAGATAGGGCACGTTGGTCCACTGAAAAATTAAGAGCTTTAATTAACAACCGGGAAAATCAAGAAATACAACAGCAGTTTGATGGAGCTGTCCGGGATTTGGAAATGTATAAAAAAAATTTGGGACAAATTCAAAAATTGGATGTGTTCGGACAGTTCCACAAATTCGTAGCAAAATAAAAGCCTTGAAATGGAATCTTTTCTGTGCTAATTTGATATAGGAGTGCTAAGCGCCAAGTTGTTTATGTTCGCCTAGATTGACGATAGCATTACAATATCGCTCCTTGATATTTCTATCGCTTGGTGATGGGATGACGTTTATTTTCGTTAACTTTTATTGGTTTCTTTTTTTTGCGGTAACCATTGTATAGTTTTGTTGTTGTTTGTTGTTTTCTAATGCCACCTGTCTGACGTAGTCAGATCGAGGCCCACGAAATTCATCGTGGCATGGACAAGAGGTACGCCTGTCGTTGGCCTTGAGCACCATACAGGTGACAGTACGATTTAGCTCGGCGAAATTCCCCGAAGGGACGATAGATGGCGACACGACCTCTATCTCCACCTCCACAATTTCTGCATGTAGACTGAAGGGGAGGGAAATATTATCAAGTCCCTGCACTCGTGATTAAGCCCACAAGACTACGGACCCACTGAGTTAGTTTTGTAAATCTATCAACCAAACACCAGATTCTCATGTAAACGGGCTGAAAATAAAAATTCTTGTTAAAAGCTGGCTTTTCTCCCCAGCCCCAATTCTTCGGCAATTTGCAAGTTTGCATGCAAATGGGGTCGTGCAGTTACTGGTGATGAAAAATGGATCCGGAGCAAAAACTCAATGGTGAAATCATGGCAACCACGGGGCCATGCTTAAACAGCCGAATATTCATGGGAAAAATCTTATGTTGTATATTTGGTGGAATTAGCTTGATGTCAAATATATTGCTCAAATCGAAGGATACCATTACTGGATCTCTCTACAAAACTCGGTTTATGATATTAAGCTGAGCACTCAAGGAAAAACACACGCACCAGACCCGACAAAATTACACTACTGCATGATAATGTTCATCCACATAACGGCGGCGGTCAATACTTCCTCTGAAACATTCAAATGGGAAAATCGTACTTCCACCGTGATTGCCATTCTCGTATCATACTCCAATACACCGCCAAATATAATCTTTTGATTTTGTCGATTGTTGGGAACAAAAAAAAGTAAACAATAGTATTGAATAATCATGAAAATTAATGAATAAAATAAATTATTAACAAGTTTTTATTTAAATTTTGCGCAATATGTACATAGGCTTATAATCAATAAAAAAAATAATAAAATAAAGGTCGATGGGGTGGGGAGGGGTTCCGGACCTGTGCTCCCCCCCCTTTTTGTATGCCACTGGGTATGTCATAAAAAAAGTGCTCCGGCCAATTCGTCAAATGAAAAGATGTCGCCAGATTCCGTGGTATGCAGCTAATGGTGGAAAACTGTTCTCACACATGTGTCAAATTAATAACGTTTTTCGCGCATACGAAGACAATATTTGGCGATGTTTTTTTTTATATATATATGATCGAAATTGATTCATGGTATAATACGTAAATACCAAACATTTTAAAATCAGTAAGACATTTAAAAAGAAATTTTTCATTGATATATCACGTATTTCTGAATTATAAGCCATTCTGCATATAAGCAGAGTACGGTTTTTTCTTCAAAAATTCGTATACAAGCTAAATTGGAGGGGAAAAAGCTTCTGCAATTTTCAAATATTTCACCATGGAAAGAAAATAATTCTAAGCGCGTAAAACGGGAGGAATATTTTCCAATCAACATACTGTAAAGTAAAACGCTAACTTTAATTTCTGTTAATCCTATCTGAAACTAACACATTTTTTTCATTCCTTTATTTTCTTGTACGATATTTGTGATATTCACGCTTTCTCTGGCATTTTTTTTATGAAAATAAGTGGCAAGATAAATTTCCTTACGGCACGTGGTAGTCGACCCATGTTTCATGTCTTGGAGGTAAATCTCTCCATAATGATCAGAAACCTTCAGACATCCCAATAAGCAAATGTAAATTTTTCAAACATTTCGGAAACTGAATTTCTTCTTGTAGGATGAAAACTCGATTCAAAGCACCTTAAAAGTTTAGAGGTTAAGATCGGTTGTGCATGTTCAACGAAAAATGTGAAAAATAAACAACAATAATAATAAATAAATAAAATAAACGTTTTTCCAAAAATTATAGTTTTTTAGATCGGCATATTCATATGCACAAAGCTCTCTTACTTTCACTTTAAAAATTCTTCAAAAATTCCCAGCTTATACAGGAAAAAATATATACAGTACTAAATTATCTTTATTATTGGTGAAAACATGCGTGAATTATAAGCAATTAGCTAATCAATTTATTGGTAGCTAAATGGCTAAAAAAAGTTTTTCAATGCGAGTATTTTAACTTCATTGTGTTTTTCTACACTTTTTTTTTCTTAACCTTTCATAACTCAAAAAAAATTGTTTAACTTTTCTCTCTTCGCTTGATATGAATTATTTATGAAAACATTTCAAGCGTGTAACGAAATTCAAAATAAACCCACGGAAGAATTCTGTCAAAGCATCCGACTATCATTGATTATTCCTTTTGACATATCTGATCTTAAAGTGATTCGGCAAAGCTTTTGAAAAGTGGAATGTTTACGTTTTCTTGACTCCTTGAACGCCATTTCGTCACACTTTTACAAGATGTGTCAAGAGGATTAATTGGCTCTTAAGAAATCGTTAACAGAAGCTACTGTTCGCGCTATGAGAAACTCGTTTTTTATAAACAGTTTCCTTTTAAAAGACAATATTTAGAGCTCGAGAGGATTAAGGTTCACTTAGAAGTAAATTTTAGTTTTGTAGCCATCGTATATTCGCTAAAAAAATTCAGCCATAACTAGGTTAAATATTTTAAGATGCCATTTGGTATTAACTTTATGTTCTTCCAAACCATTGGCTTAGCCAATTTTGAGTGGGTCCCATATCAAAAATTCTTTGGGGGCCCTTTTTAAGAGAATTTTAAAAAAATGATCGCATTCATAAAACTTATTTGAAAGTGCCAAAATAAATATACATTAAAAACTTCATTATACATAAGAATAAGTTGTTTAATACATGCTTTTCTCGATTTTTTTCGGCAAACTCATTTACACTAATATCCATAGTAGATAATTTTCGTTTTCCAAATTTATTTGTTTCTATTAACAGTATTGATAAATCCGAAAACCAATTTTGGCGTTTGAAAGTTGTAAGTTGAATTTTAATAATTTTTAACTACAAAAAAAAGCTTCCAGCTTTTGCAGTTGGAACAGGAAGGGTAAAAAATAGTTGGCATGCTATAATAACATGCTATAATATAATATGTATTTCCACACATATATTTTAAAAATGTATCTGATGAAATTAATTAATGAAATTATCTTCTGAAACGCTCACACACAGAATGAGAATTTTAAGTTGTAACCCATAAAACACAAATCTTTATCTTTCACAGGTTTCATCACATTTGTCAACTGCTATAGTGTCAAAATGGCTACTATGATGAACAACGCCTTCACTGTTGCCAAGTTACTTGCCATTGTTATTGTGGTTTCAATAGGATTGTATATGCTTTCTATGGGTGAGTCTCTTTTTTCCTCTCCTAATAACAAGTAAATCTCAAAGAGAATGTCTCTTGAAATATGACTTTATATATTTTACGAGGGACGTTCCAAAAGTAAAGTTTCTTAATTTTTTCACACGGAAACAACAGACAATTACATCAGGACATCATAAGCAATACACTTTGCACTATTTTTTGACATGATCACCTCCGACTGAGACTTCTGTCGTAACATTAATAAATTTAAATAAACCACTGTTTTAAAACTGAGGGGCCCCCTCCTATGCAAGGAATTTTCGAACAGCCTGCTCTATATCAGCACTGATTTGTAAGGATTTTTACCTCACTGATAAATTTAGATGTTTCAGCGTTATTAATGTGACCTTTATTTCTGGGTGTAAAGTGGTGTAGTCAAATTTCATGCCCAGTGAGGATTCAAAATAGGAAATAATTCTTTTTGGGTATCTTCCTCTCTCTCACTTCTTGGTAACCCAAAACATTATAAATCAACGGTTCTTAAACTTTCGATCGCTTCTCCCATATGTATCAGCGTGATGCCCCACGATTTTGAACATCTCTCCCTGACTTAAATTCTGATAAAGGATACTAAGTTCTAGGCAGTGCCAATTTAAGCTCATTTCGGGTCCTAGGCGCAGAAAATCTACATGCACCCTTGGCACTGGTGGATCGAAATTTATAAGCAGAAAATCTTTTTGTCCAGCTTATCCGGGCCCCTAGGCGCCCGCCTCAAGCATCAATGGATAAACCGGCACTGGTTCTTGGAGAGTTTTTTCATTGGGGGCAATTTAGTTATCTAGTCTGGTATGGCAGATCTTTCATTTTTCCACGAGGCCTTTCAGAGTCTGTAAAAGAGGAACATTTTAAAATTACATGAATGACTCCGTGGACCCCCAAAAGAGGTTCTGAGGACCCCAGGGGTCCACAGACCACACTGTAAGAGCCGTTATAGATCATGTGATGGACCTGATCACATTCAATGTGCAGGGTGAACACCACTTTGACCCCATTATGCACCTGTCTGCTAACCTATCCTGTATTCTAGAAATGTTGTTTTCATTTGTGGATGTGGAGGAACTAACTTCGACTTACTTCCTCAACATTCTACCTTCCTTCATTTAACATGAACATCAGCGAAAACCATTCGACGAAACATTACCTCTTCACAATACACAGTCTGTAGATGTTTATGGATGACGCACACACAACTCTGACGTGCCCATTCGTACCGAACAACGTACACTTCTGCTGGTGATCACGTTACCAGTACACGTCTGCCTGCTATCGTGATTCGTACTCAAGTAACCTCAGGCACGCCAGTCTGCTGCTACTCTCTTCTTCGGCGCTCTGCGCATGCTTCATTCTTCCTACACTGACGGGGCAGCCATCGTTTAACCAGCAAAGAATGTAGTTTCTGATGGTAATAGTATAATAGGGGAAACAATCATGTCTTCCAAAAAAAATATGGGAACTTACTTTCGGAACGTCCGTCGTATTTAGAATGATTCCTAACTGTTACTTTTGTGCAGGTCACTATGAGCACATTGTATCTGGCTTTGAGGGAACGACTTCGTCGTTTTCTGAATTAGCAAATGCGTTTTATTTTGGTCTTTGGGCATATGATGGTTGGTAAGTTAATTTTATAAAGCAATCAAAATGACGCCTCTAGTTATTGCAATTAAAACGTTTCGATTTCAGAATGCATATTTTTCTTTTCAGGAACAACTTGAATTTCGTCACTGAAGAACTCATCAACCCCCACATGTAAGTTTAGTCTCAAATTTTTTTAAACTTTCCGACTTAAAATAGCAAATAGTAAATCATTACTTGTTTAATAATTTGATAAAAATAAAGAAGCCACATGTACTGGGTGAGCTAAAAGTTCATTTAAACTTCAAAAATTCATAAAAAAGGGGGAATGATAATAGAGAAGTGTAGTTTAAAAGAAAGGGAATCACAATGAAGTCGGAATTTTTTTTAGTTGAGACCGAATTAAATCAAAGAGGTATGTTATCTGTATACGCTTCATTCAGAATGGTGCAGCTCCACACTATACCAATCTAATGAAACAATTCTTATTGACTACCTTTGGCAAAGTCAGAGTGATTGGTCGAGGTTGCAAGATCGCATGGCCACCATGTTCAATCAACCTCACTTCAAGTGACTTCTGGTTGTGGGGTATTGGAAATCATGTGCGTAAAATTTATCCCAGGGAATATTGGCCGAACTCAAATATTCTATTTGCCGTGAAGTTTTTTCAATTCATTACGATATGGTGGATTCAACTGTAACGGGTGTTGTGAGCCGCCTTAGTTGTGTCGGACAATGTTCTGGAGATCATGCTGAACAATTTGAAGGAAGGTTCGTTCTGGGTACGTTCCGTTCCGAATGAAAATGTCGATATGCCAAAACGATTACTTAGCCGATCATGCCAAAACGATCGTCTTCGCGTGATGTTGATACAAGTTCATATAGCTATTACATCGCCGCAAATTGTTATGCAAGAATAAATGAATGGAGAGTACTGTTGCCTTGTACATTGTGTTTTGGCTTGTCAGTGCCTTCTACCGGGCGATATTTTTAACTAAAAATATTTTTGCTGCTAAAAAAATTCGACTTGCTTATGAGCCCTTTCTTTCAAACCGCTCTGCTTTGTCATCATTTCTTTCTTTTCTTTTTATGAATTTTTAAAGTTTGAGCCAACTTTTGGCTCAACCTGTATACTCAAGAGATGCTTAATATTCAAAATTACAGATCTTATTTGTGTATTTCGTATAAAAGATCACAGGAATTCTTCTCTTGAAGATGTTCATTGAATATATATATATATAATGTTGCGTTTGGTTATACACAATCACGAATTATATAAATTTTAAATCAAGCTCGGAAAAACAATTTTTATGGGAAATTTTCAAAAAATACTAAATGTATCATGTGTGTGTGTGTGGCGTTTGTTTTTTTTCCCTTTTAACGATGAAGAACATTAATTCGTAGCTATTTACTATTCGAATAAATTGGCTACATTTGATTCTTTTATTTTAGATTCGCTTATTCGATCTAAATTTGGAGTTTGAATACTTTATTTCCATATTTTCTTTTTAAATTACGATTACTTTTAACAGTGTAAAATATCAAAAAAGAATATTTCAAACATATGGTAATCAAAAGTAATCTTTGACGACTTAACACCAGATTCAAAATTTTAAATGGGAAAAAAAATCATGTGGCCCCTTTAAAATATGCCAAGGCCGTTAAATTCTTTATTTGATTATATTTTAATTCTTTTTTGAATTCCTAATTACGTATACTAATTTACTGTAATAAATGAATGAATTGATAAAATATTGAGTAATTTTTAACGTTAAGTGTAATCCAGTACGAAATATAGGAGAAATTTTTCACTTAATTTTAATAAAATTCATTATTGGAGATAGCAAGCTCTGGGAAAAGTCGTCAGATACGATTTTTTGAGTAATTTAAACAATAGTCCTTTTTGTGACAAAGAAATAAAAGGAATCAATCATTATAATAGAAATTCTGATGTTAATTGAACTTGAATCAAATATTATTTATATGTTTATAAAAGTTTTCTTGTGTGAATTTGACTTTTTGATTAGAAGTATGACAACACTATTCTGTTAACAGAAACCTCCCGAGGGCCATTATGATTGGTATTCCTCTTGTAACCTTGTGCTATGTTTTAACCAACATTTCATACTTGACGGTGCTCTCTCCTCCCGAATTACTGGCTTCAGATGCTGTGGCGGTTGTGAGTATGAAATTAATATTTCTTTTCAGTAAAGGTACAAATACATCCAATACATTTTCAGATTCTTTCTACTCATCATCGTTCATACTACATTATGACCTTGGTAGCTTAGTGGTCATAGTCACGAACTCTTGGCCGACGATATCGAGTCACGGGTTCGAGTCTTGCTACCACTGAAGAACCTCTATGTAATGGCGTTGATGCACCTTAAATTTGTCATGGTTGAAAATCCTTACGTTGATGTGGTGCACATGTTTGGAGAGGTGCCAGCTCCGAGATCGTCCTCGTCACTTGACCATGGTTCATAAATAATGAGGTCCGTTGCCACTAGACTTCGTATTGCGCCACGGTGTGGCGTTAATTAAGATCGAAACAAATCAAAGTCGAGATCCAGTGGGCTCGAGTATCGAACGATCTGCCGAGCCAAAAATTTTCACGTGGGCGTTATGTGGAAGTTTTGAGTGTGGAGTGACAGCTCGAGTGTCGTCCTCGTCATTTGGCCGTAGCTTAAAATTACGAGGCCCGATATGAATAGACTTAAGTGTGACGTTAATAAACAATCTATCCGGCAAGATCTAAGTTCAACCTTACCTTTACTTAAGCCTTGAATTGAGAAATCATTAAAACCACACGAGAGTTGTACGTTTTCGTTAACTCTTTACCATCTTTCATTTTCGATCGTATATGAAACAAGTAATAAAAAAAATTAAGTCAATTCCTACAAAGGTTGACAAAGAAATTTTTTATTTCAGTTAATTAAATTTAATTAATGAATTAATATCTGAAACACCGTATTAACATCAAGTGTCATCCACTACAAGTCTAAAAAATATATTTGAAGCCGAGAAAAATCCGTTAGAAAAACTTACTGATGCCATCTGTTGGTGCTCAATCTAACTTCATCAGAAATAACGCAGAATAGATTTAAAATTAAAATAAAATAGCTTTAATGAATTAATGTTTGAAAAACTGTATAAACATCAAGTGTCCTCCACTACAAGTTTAAAAAAATGCATTTGAACTTCAGTGGATGAATAAAAACTATTTTATTACCGACTGAAAATTTGAACAAGATATATATAAAGATATTAGGTTGGGGAAAACGAAATCCATTATTTTTTAATGAAATTCAAAACTTTATTTAACATGTTTCGGATTGTCCAATTTGGGTCAAATGTGCACCGTTTTGTTGTATAATTGTTGCCATTTTAAAGGTAGCTTCATATTGCCTCTCATAAAGTCTTGGCCTTTATTGGCAAAAACCTCTAGTGATCGATTTTCACAATTTTCTCTTGGTCCCAATTTCTTATCCCTCTGGAAATTTTGGAATGAGAGAAAAATATAGTAATCGTTTGGTGGCAGGTCTGGACTATATGGTGGATGCATTAAAAAACTTTCCAACCAAGCTCCCAGAGTTTCTGGGTAGCCGCGGTAGCCGAGTGGTATAGGCATCGGATCGTGGCTGGCTTTGTCACGAGTTCGAGCCCAGTACCACTAAAGACCCGCCGTGTAGGGCAGCGATGCACGCTAAATCTGTCGAGAGCTGAAACGTCTTCCCGTTGGTGTGGTGTGGTAGTTAGGAGAGGGGGTGCCAGCTCAGGTGTCGTCCACGTCACTTGACCATGGTTCAAAATTACGTGGTCCGTCGCCAAAAGCCCTCGTGCAGCTGAACAGTGCGACGTTAATCTTCACTCACTCACTCACCCAGAGTTTCTGGCGAGTCTGTACAGACGTGTGTGGCCTGACGTTGTCCTGATGGAACGCACCTTTTCTGTTGGCCAATTCTGGCCATTTCTAGTCAGTCATTAGCTTTAAACGGTCCAATTGTTGACAGTAGATATCTGGATTTAATATTTGGCCCTACGGAAACAACTCATAATACATTATTCCTTTCCAGTCCCACGAAATACACAGAACTTTCTTGGATGTTAGTCCTGGTTTGGCCACCGTTTGAGCTGCTTCACCGCGCTTTGACCATGATCATTTTCGCACAATATTGTCGTATGTGACCCATTTCTCATCCCCAGTCACCATCCGCTTAAGAAATGGGTCAATTTCATTCCATTTGGTTAGGTGTTCGCAGATGGAAATTCGATCCATCATGTTTTTTTGGTGTTAAATGATGTGGCACCCAAACATCGAGCTTCTTTTTTGAATACAACTTTGCTCAAATGGCTTTAAACTATTTTATGGTCGATCTTTAGCTCCTGGGCGATGCTATGACTACTAACATGCAGGTCAACTTCGATTATTTCTGTGATTTTATCGACATTTTCGATGATGGGCGCCGGGCAGCTTTAACATCAAAAATGCCTGAATGGAATCGACGAAACCAGAATTGCACGTAATTAGCTGTTACAGTATCGGTACCATAAACACCTCTTACAATTCCAGCTACCTGGCTTGAATTTTCGCCTTTATCAAAGAAAAACTGAAAATTGTACCAAATTTTCTCGTTGTTGACTTCCATTTTTAACACCCTATAATTCACAACTGAATGGACCGAACAAGAAACAGCAAAATAAATTTTTTAGTGTGAAATGCCACCTTGACAACGAGCATAAATTTGAAATTGTTTGATGTACACTTCACGAGATATCGACACTACAGCCATCTACCAAAAACATAACTGATTTCTTTTTCCCCAACCTAATATATAGCGAGAGTGTGAACTAATTGTAGAAATTGAAAAGTGTACTCAAATGATTGTTGATATTTTTATAATAATAAATAAAGACATAACATAAAACATTGATTAATTGTTGAAATTTTAACATTCTCAACGTTATTAAATTCGTGTTGTATCTTTGTTGATAAGGTGACAATGTTAGACATCTTAATTTATCCCACGACTGTAGAGACAAATACTTGCCAAGACGGAAAGAAAAATTCATTTTATCTTTGAATGCAGCGGAATTCTCTGGTTCAAGCTCAATCTCTGATTCACTCTTGGTTATGTCATCGTATCTTTCCTCGGAGCAAATTCAAATCCTGGTTACACACAAGGCACTGTTCCGAAAATCTTTTTTCAGGCTTTAGGCTTATGTCACGTTTATCTTTTCTTTTTTGTTACTTATTTAGGATTAGTTCCGGGCATTTTCTTTTCTCTTGTATTTCTTTGAAAGGTCTTTCTCTTCTTTCTTTGCTTTTTTTGTATGCAAGGAAAAGCAAAGTCTTCAAATTCCTTCCGGTATGGCTTCCTTTATCTTTTTTTTCGTTCTTTAAAGTAGAGTTATACTATAGAACGAAACCAAATCTTGCAACTGACCATTGGAAACCGCTTGTGTTCAAATTAACTAGAACAAAACGTATAAGTTTTTTTTCTGTGAAGATTATAAAGTTTCTTTTCCACAGGAAATAGGTCAACTAAATAATTCAAGTTAACATAGGGGCCTTAGCCATAACGATTTATTGCTACTGCTATTTTCTAAATGCTTTTTAATTAATGAAAAAGAAATTTATATATAAACAGTAAAACAGGCTTTTGTGCGGTAGATAGGGACCGCAAAAAAGAAACTACAAAAAAAATATTAGAAAATTTTCATAAATACTTACATATAACAAACAATTTCGACATACTACAGGTTTTTTTATGCGGTGGAGAGGAACCGCATAAAAAAGTCACAATTAGAAAATACGTCAATTATTTACGAAATTTATGAGAAAGGGCTGCCAAACAAAATAATTAAATTACACATGGACACATTTTAAATCATTTAATTTCTCTTTGTAAAAACGGAAAAGTTTTCAAAATACACATACAGAATTCACAGCTACTCATTATAATCCAAAGTGTGCATCTTCCTGTGATGAATTCGTTCAAAATTGCTCTCGTCACTTGAAGATTCACAATTTCAATTGATTTATTTTTTGGCACTATAAAGTAAATGATAAGTTTTTGTGACGACGGTCAGTTGCTTGTGAACGTCACGATAACCAGATATGTATGACCGAAATTCTTTTGGGATTTAAAACTCCTATCGGAATTGGTATCTATATTTTCGATTTGTTGGAAATCTAAATCCCTGCATATATTTTATACGCTCACAAAAAAATCCTGTTCTTGTCCGTCTTCATAATCTATCAAACTATTGATAATGTCATTGTCATTGAAAGTTTCGTCTTCATGCTGCTAGTGCGTGGAGAGAAAGCAATTGAGCAACTGGGTTAAGAGTAATTATATTGGAAAGTAAGCAATGTGAAATTCTTTTCGATAAAGCCGAATGAAATAAATAACCAATATAATCAGCAACATTCTTTTCAGACGTTAAATTGTTTCATTTCGTTCTGAAAAACTGACCTAGATTGCAAATAATATATGCTTTGTTATAATTTTTCAATTAAATCAGAATAATACAGCGAACTCTTGCGGAAATCAGAATTAAAAAAAAGTGATGTTTTTTGAAAAACTTTTTCCTCTTAAAATTATCCTTATATTTGAGTGACGTGAGGAAATCAAGTATAGGTTAGATAGATATTTTTTCTTAATTTTAATTTTATCCACCGTATGAAATACTGTACTGTATGTTTACTGTATCATGTTCATCACTTTATTCAATTTCTACTTATAAGCATTTTTTTAGAAAATTTTGAGGGTGTCAATTTACTTGCAATTTAATATTTCTTAAATTCGTCTCTTAAGTTTTGTTGCTTCGGTCGCATTCAAAATTTTTGGTAGTTTATTTTTATTTCTTTCTAAGTATTTTTTAAACTCCTTCAAGTTAATTAAAAATTGCTTTTACTAAATATTGAACCTTTTTCTTTATTCTACATAAATATGACAGCGGTAGTTAAATGATCGTAGTCACGAACTAGTGACCGTCCTTGTCGAGTCATGAGTTCTGTTCCTGATTCCAAAAACTCGCCATATAAAGAAGTGGATGCACTTTAAATGGCTCAAAGTCCTCACGTTGACATAGTGTGAAAGTTTGGCGAGTATAGTATCAGTTCATGTGTCGTCCTCATCAAACTTACGGGGTTCGTTAACAGCGGCCCTCAATCGCTTCACAGTGGCCGCGGTAGCCTAGTGACCAAGGTAACAAATCGTGGCTGGCATGTCATGAGTTCGAGCCCAGTACCACTAAAGACCCGCCGTGTAGGGGAGCGATGCACGTTAAATCTGTTGAGCTCAAACGTCCTCTCGTTTGTGTGGAGTGGTAATTAGGAGAGGAGGGTGCCAGCTCAGGTGTTTTCCTCATCACTTGACCATGGTTCAAAACTACGAGGTCCGTCGCCAAAAGTCCTCGTGTAGCTGAACAGTGTGACGTTAATATTCCATCACTCACTCAATAGCTTCACAGTATTATATTAACACAATAATCAATTCAGTTTTTTGAATCCCTTCTAATCTCAATTTGGTTTTTATATTCTACGTATCGGACTGTTTGTTTAAAAACCTTTTTTTTAAAAAATACAACATTTAACTTCACCATCGGTAGAAATTTTAAATTTTTACGAGGATTCATTTGTTATTTTTGTTACTGTCAAATTTTTGTCATTTTTGTTTTTATAAAAGGAATACCGAATAGAATAGGGAACCAATTCAGTCGAGTTCAGCAAAACGTATTTCTAGGTCTGCTGCTCAAGCGTTTTAAAATACGTTTGCAGAGCTTCTATATTTCCGGTTATCTTTTTCTCTCTCGGGTGTTGGGGGATGTGCTATATATAACGCCCAGAAGTGCTTTTCGAAAGCAGCGTTTTAGCGATTACGGAAACAAGCGTGTTCACCTACTAGGAGGTGAAAATGACACGCTAGCTTGGGCCCACTGCTTGAATGACAATATTTGTTACAAAATTACAGATCATATACGAAATTGATTTCAATATTTACATATCAGTAAACCATCTTACTCTTTGTGCCATATTCGTTATATTTGAATTAATGATTTATAATATACAAGCTTATAACAATACTAATATGTGTTATATTTTTAATTAAATTATTTCTAAATCTCTAATTTCTTTAAAAAAAATACAGTTTGGAGGGAGATGTGCCAGCTCAGGTGACGTTCTCGTCACTTGATCATGGTTAAAAATTACGAAGTGCATTGCTAAAGGCCCTCGGGTAACTGAATAGCGCAACGTTAATGTTTACTCAAGAACTCGGCACCGTGATTTTGAAAAACCGTTATAAATTATTAACTTTTTTGAGTGTCGTCGGAATCAGAATATACATATAAAACTGTTTCAAGAACACTACCACAAGAAAAAAATTTATTGAAATCCTTTTTGGGGGGGGCGCAAAAGAATAGGATATTTATGAAGAAATGGCAGATTTATTAAACATTCTCTTTTTATGAAAAATGCTTCTATAAAATAATATTTTACCTACATATATATAGCTAGAGGACTCTTCTATACCGGGGATAAACTTAGTTTTGAAAAATTCATATTATTTTCAGTTACGATCAATTGAAATAATAACGCGAATTTTTTGTTTAAATTTCTTTACTCTCTCTCTCTCGATCTCTGATGTAATAAAATATGAATGAATCCCCTTCTAAATTCTATATTTTAAAAATTTTAGTTCAACCCCGGTTATATATATATATATATATATATAGTTGCTGGCGTAACAGTGAATATTAGGGACATCTTGCAAAGTCGGGTTTCGGGCCCCAAGTTGGATCTTACAAAAGATTGTAAAACCATACGTACTTGTCATCAGTCAGGTTTTGGACCGTTTAGGATCCTGCCCTCCCCCCAATTTCCCTTCGCGATGCGGATTGCGGGGGCGTACGTTACGCCACTGATAAATAGCTATATATAGGCAAAATATTATTATAGAAGCATTTTTTAAAAAAGGAATGTTCAATAAATCTGTCATTCTTTCTTTATAAATATCCCATTCTTTTGCCAAAACCGCTTTTAAATAATTTTTTCTTATGGTAATGCCCTTAACACAATTTGATATACATATTCTAATTCAGATGACGCTAAATATCAAAAAATGTATTCGTTTATAACGCTTTTATTGAAATCGCGATTTCGAACATAGCTGGTCACCTTCATTATTTAATAGCTGAACTAGATTACGTGACGTTAAAAAAAACAATCAAAGGTTTAGTAAATTTCTGATTAGTTCTAATCAATTGGATCAAAATACACGGTAATAAGCTTATTACCAAAGTAATTCTGCAGATTAAATGTAAGCCGAATAAATCTAAAAATGCAAATTGAACAGAGAGAGATTTAAAACATCTTTTTCATAAAAACATTTTCAAAATACATTACATAACTCCAAAAACGATTCAAAAAATATTTTTCTACCTGTAAGACAGTTTAATTATGGTTCTAAATTATTTTTTGAAGGGGAGGGAGGGGTGAAAACTAGATTTTATATCAGAGTTTTACTCTGAATAAATTATAAACGTTTTAATTACATTTTTTTTTACTTTCATTTTAAAGGGATTTGCCAACTACATGTTGGGACCTGTCGCCTTCATTATTCCTATCCTCGTGGCTGCTTCTGCTTACGGAGCGTCGAATGGAACTTGTTTGATTGCTTCAAGGTAATAATTTTTAAAAATTTTATCACGCTATGTTTTTCTTTCTTTTTATTTATTTATTATTTTTTGTTGTTGAGAAATATACCTTTTGTGTTTTATTAATTTCCAGTTTTCAATCTTATTCATCCTGCTAATATCTTAATTCCTCAAGGAAAAGGGCTGCGGTAGCCAATTGTCAAGGTATCTGATCATGGCAGGCATGTCATGAGTTCGAGCCCAGTACCACTAAAGACCCGCCGTGTAGGGCAGCGATGCACGTTAAATCTGTCGAGAGCTGAAACGTCCTCCCGTGGTGTGGTGTGGTAGTTAGGAGAGTGGGGTGCCAGCTCAGGTTTCGTCCACGTCACTTGACCGTGGTTCAAAGTTACGAGGTTCGTCGCCAAAAGCCTTCGAGTAGCTGAACAGTGCGACGTTAATATTCACTCACTCACTCCCAGTCGTTGCTTCTGTAGTCATTCTTGATAATGAATTAATTAAATATTGATATATTAAAAAAAACTAAGACAAAAAAATTAGCTCAATTAAAAAATTTTAATCCATCTAACTAGTTTTTAATTTTTTTTTTTGCATTTTGCATTTTAACTTTAAAATGTTCAGAAAAAGATATCGTTAATAGTAAAGAGTTTAAGATCGGATACAAGCGATATTTTAAACTATTTTTGATAGTATAAAATGTTTTCAGTGATTCTTTACCGATGGGGAAACTTCTTACAAATATTAGAAAATGAGTTAATTGCGTCTAGGTATTACGACACAAGGAAGCATATTTTCTCAGTATTTTAATTCATGTAAAATCAATTTTTCATTGCGTGTAACAATACAAAACAATATCACTATTGTTTGGGCTGCTAACTTTTTTAATCATTGTCAAGAGCACTCAACTCGAAATGTGGGTTTAAATCCTAATCCCACCAAAAACTGCCATGCAACTGCACGGTAAATTGAATTGAATCTCCAAGTCCTTATGTGGAGGTGAAGAAATGTCTTGCAACAATCGTTTTTAAACCTCATAATCGATTTTTGTTCGTGTTTGTGTTTTGATGCAATTCGATGGAATCGATGAAGTCACTTATTTAAATACAAAAGCATAAATCAATAGCTTTTATACTCATACTTTGTTGAGTTTCCATGCCTACTTTTCCCGTAGATTAAAAAAT
Organism: Trichonephila clavipes; assembly: GCA_019973935.1. Classification (NCBI taxonomy): domain Eukaryota; kingdom Metazoa; phylum Arthropoda; class Arachnida; order Araneae; family Nephilidae; genus Trichonephila; species Trichonephila clavipes. The sequence goes on from BMAU01017761.1 coordinate 813,927, forward strand.
CGTTTGTAACACGCTACTAAAAAACGTTCTTAGAAAAATGTTCCGCGTCTCATATTTTTAAACTAGAGTAGAACTCTATGAATGGAATGGAATAAGACACTTAAATAAACTGATAGCTTCAAACTGAAAAATTACATAAATTTGAATCCTGTTTTGGAAACGTGTTTAATTCACATACCACATTTAAACTGTGATAAATTTATTTCTTTAAAAGAAAACTTTAAAAATTGTCTATTCAATTTATTGCAAAAAAAGTCATCATGCAAAGGGCATTTAAAAAAATAGCGCAAGTATAAAAAAATAACAAACAACAAAGATCCCAACATCGAAAATTAGGAGTGTCGGGAATAGTTTAGAGCAACGGTTCTTAAACTTTCGATCGCCGCGATCCCCCTTTTTGTAATAGCCTCACATCGCGGAGCCCCATAATTTTGAACACCATTCCTGACTCCCAACGCATAACTAAGTGATTGAAAGTTCCTTCAATATCCCTAAGATTGTGATACTTATACATTTCAAATACTTCTTCATCTTTTTCTTAAAAGGAAAAAAAATATCTTATTAAAAAAAACTGCGTTGTAGTAATGGCTATGTACCTGCAAACAATAAAAAAGCTGAATTAGTATTCTTGACCGAAATACATGTTCTAATAATTTTTTCATCGAAGGAAAATTTAGGGATCTGGTCCAGGATGGCACATCTTTCACTTTTTCAGTGGGGACCTTTCGGAGTCTGTAAAACATGGAAATAATTTTAAGTGAGAGATCTTCACAGACCCGATAGAAAAGCCCTAAGGACCCCAGGGGATCGTCCACAAGCCACAGTTCAAGAACCGCTGGTTTTGAGTGTTCCGGTTGATTTTATCCATTTCATTTCGTGATTATAATTAAGAGAATAAAAACGTTTTCACTCGAGGCAACTTTGAGTCGGTCAACTCTTTTTTTTTTCACTACTCCTTTTGTGGGAATAATATACCTTTCACACACACGTGGACATAAGGGAGTATCAGACTCATCGGTGCAATATATATATATTTATAATCTTGTCTAAATTTCAATCGTTAATAAAATACTTTCTATTCATCCATTCAATTTCAAACACTTTTTTAAACTTGCAGTGAATGAGACTTGATGTTAATGCAGTTTTTTCAAATATTAATTTATTAATTAAATATTTTTTTAATTTTAAATTTATTCTGCGTTATTTCTGTTGTAGTTACAACTAGATGAAACAGATGGCGCCAGTACGTTTTTTAATGAAGTAGAAATTGACTTTAAAAAAAACTTATATTACTTGTTAATACACAACTTGCCCCATGTAAAGAGTGTAGCTTTCATGATATCTTTTTAGTTGAGTCAAATAGTGGGGAGTTTCGAGAGCTCGAGGAAGTGTCAGTTGACCACCTGTGAAAGAAGCGCAGGCGATTTCTGTTTAAAACCAACTCCCAGCTGTCTGCTCCTCCTTTTTTTTGTGCGGCACAAAGTGATTCGCGTGAAAAGGCTCTCAAAAACATTTATTCCATCCGAGCAATGTGAGCAACCAGGATTTCAGAAAGTACCCCCATTTAAATTGTAACAATATATTTTTAAGTATCGAGTTCTCGTTTGCTGAATATTAAGTTCACAGCTACCCGGATTCATATTCTCATATGAATTTTTGCCAACTCAATGGCTTTTCCTTTCTTTGCTGCATATTTCTTTCAAATAAACTGCATTTTTTCTCGAAAGACTTTGTTCGATGTTCCACAATTTTTCAAGAATTATTTTTCTACAAGGAATATTAAATACTGTTATTAATACTCAATGAATTTCTTTAAAAGGGATAATGGCAACATCTCTTTTATCCAACACTTCTTTATAACACTACTGTATGCAGATCAAACAACCATAGCCACAAACTCCAACACAAAATTCAAACAGTCAAATTATTTTTCATAAATGCTATTTTACAAATCTGTTACGAAAATAATTATCAATCAAATAGTAATAGCAAACAATTTATTTAACCACTTAACTTTTTCTTTTTTTCTGTCATAGTATGTCAAAAAATAAACATATTTTTATAGACATTTTTAAGATGAAATCAATTATATAAATTCAAATCAGTAGTCAGAAATGTTATAAATATTGAATTTAAAGAATTATGCTAATTCTTATTTCCATTGAAAAAAAAAATTTCCTTAAAGTTGGGTTTTTTCCGAAGAAATAAGCGAACTCCAAAGAACACTTTACAAAAATGTATATTAGATTTAAAAAGATACTATTATACTTACAGTTAATTGTCTTAAAATTCTGTTTTTGTGTCGTAAATTTTAAAACAGGGATACAAGCATAGTTCAATGTCACAATCGAGATAAAATATCGTGTTTCTTTTTTCACCCGTATTCCAAAATCGTTTCTATTCGAACAACACACAAAAAATTTTCTTGTTGGTCTCAATTTTTCGTCGGTGGGAGGAATCACTTCTAAAAAGTTTTTTTCTGTCAATCGTAAGGGACTGGGCGAAATTACGGGTCGTCCGTCCTTTTTTCTCATTTACCGACCCATGTCTTTCAATAAGGGGATCTATAATATCAAGCTTGAAATTCAAATGAAATAATTTTCTTCCCAGCTTCTGATATAAAACAAAAGCATTCCGCAATGATGTATCTAAAAGATAGAATGTTTTTTTAAATATTCCTTGCTTTTTTTGTTATTGGGTAATTTGTGCAATGCTGATTTATTTTATCTACACCATAAGAGAAGTCCGATAGCAAACTTTCATTACTTCCAGAATCATTTAAAGAAACTTTAGACTCACAACCTCAGTCAATATCAGAATTATTTTCTTTTATGAGCCTCTCATAATCATTCGTTTTTCTTTAATTTTAAACTCCAAATTTAAAAGAAATAGTTTTCGTAGTTTGCGGTACACTGATCTAGTAAAAAGAAAATTCCCGCCCTATCTAGTCTAAAAGAATGCAGTAAAACTTAACCTTGAAGCTGGTTTAGACAATTTTTTTGTAATCTTAACTTTACTAAACTATTAGACATCTGTTAGAAACATTGCACACAAAACTAGCAAAAAATGCAGGCAAACTAGAGGATTAGAGTAGAAAAAAAGTGTTACACGATTGCCGCTCGGGCAAATCAGGGAAGTGCCGTTTCAAATGCCCGAGCGGTGTTCGGGCAAAACAAGGAAGTGGTTAAACTAACGATTTATTTTAAAAATATAAACTGAGTCCACCAAAAGATATTTTAACGATTAATTCAAAAAGTGATTCGATTGTGACTTTCTACACTAAAAATAACCCCTTAAATGGTCCCTTAAAAGTTATTTTTAAATTACTTTCAATTTATGATTGAGTATTTTGTAATATTTTTTTCCAGAATTGGGTGTATTAAGACGTTAGAAACCCATATTCTGTTCTTCGAAGTAATTTTATTTTCCCCATAGGCTTCCATTTGTTGCTGCCAGGGAAGGTCACTCTGCAGAACTGATGTCTTACGTACAAGTAAATCGTCTCACACCAGCTCCCTCTTTGATTTTTAATGTAAGTAAAAAGAGTGAAACTTTTTGCATATATGAAATTTTTAAGTATGTATTATAAATGTATAAATTTTTGAATGTATAACACTTGTATGTGCAAACGAAACTCTAAGTTTTTACTGCTTGGGCTATTATAGAATGAAAACTATAAAAACCCATCAAAACCTTTTATTTATGTAAACAAATAACGATGCTGTAAAAAAGCTCGGAGTTATCCGGTCACCTGCTGTCGATAAGGCGCTTTAATAATTTTAACACGTTAGCGAAACCGTGTTTTGAGACACCATTTTATCCAAATGGTGACTTATGTTCTTGTGTTTAACCTTTACACAATTATTATTATTTGGATTATTTATGAGTTACATTCTGTGCTCTTTTTATTACTATAATGGGTCAAACCTCATCAGATATGCAGTGAAAGTTTAGCTACTTCATGATAAACTAAACTCAGTGGCGCAACAGCCAAGGCCAACTGTGCCCATCTCAGTTTTCGTGAACTTGAGCGCTGAGGTGCCAGAGAGTAGATATTCCGGTCAGTCTGACGAGATTTGATAATAAGCGTGTTTGTTACGAACTGGATGAAATGCGATATCATCAGAAGATGCATTTAGGTGCCATATATGACTTGCACAACTGTCGGTTTTTAATTCATATGAAGAATTTGTTCAATAATAAAGGCTATTTTTTGGTTTCTCAAGATGCTTATACAATTCTTGACATGCTACAACAGAAAACTTAAGTCTACGTAGAAATTTTAATACACGTTCTATATCAAGATCATGGGTAAGAAAATGGTGTCCCATAATTAATTTCAAGCGCTCGAGAATTAAATCATTTGTTAATAGTTGAACTTCGACTTCGTTATTATCGTAACCTATAATAAATTTAATTATATAGTCTTCATCCAAAGGGCACGAACCCCCATATTTTTTTGAAATTCGTGCTGAAACAAGAAATTTGTCAAAAAAAAAAATCGTTACATTCGTGTACCGCGTTATTTCAAAATCTTGTAAAAAAAAAGAGCATGTAAAAAAAGAATTGGGCTTAATTGTTCTTATTTCTACCAAACTCTTAATCAAACCAAAAATTCAAATTATTATAAGTTTAAATAGATGGTGAACTATATAAAATAAGCAGTGACAAATCTGAGAACCACTCTGGATAATGTATTTTTTTGTTAAGGAAATTCAGAAAATATAAGTCTAAACTAATTTACAAATAATAAACTCTATTGAGTAACATACATCACAGCCTTCTACTTTATAACTTGAAAAAAGAGGGAGGGGGTCAAACTGTTATCAAACTTGATGCATAATTCATGTATTCTTTTTTATGACTTGAATCCTTAATACGGTGGGAGAAAAAGTTGAAAAAAACGATGAACAAAGGAAATATATACTCATAAGTAAGCAGCTTTGAACACACAATGATGGGGGAGATTTTCCTTTTTAAAAATTTCCTATCCTTTTAAAAAAGGATGAAGTTGAAAGTTCCTTAAAAGTACATGAATACTTTAATACTTTGAGAAGAAATTAGTTAACGGCAAATTTAAGTTTTAAGTTAAAAAATAACTTTACATTAACCAATCACATATGTGGATGCGGTAACCTATTGGTCAAGGTCATTAACTCGTGGCCAGCGCGTTCTGAGTTCGAGCCTTGTGCCGCTGAAGATCTACCGTGTAGAGAGGTCCACTGAACGTTAAATCTGTTGAGATTCAAGGGGCCGCAGTAGCCTAGTTGTCAAGGTAACAGACTCCTGGCCGGCGTGTCATGAGTTCGAGCCTAGTACCGCAGAATATCCGCCCTGTAAGGGGGGCGATGCATGTTAAATCTGTCAATGCTCAAACGTCCTCCCGTTGGTGTGGTGTAATAGTTTGGAGAAGAGGGTGCCAGCTCATGTGTCATCCTCGTCATTTGACCATGGTAAAAATTACAAGGTTGTCGCTGAAAGCCCTCGAGTAGCTGAACAGTGCGACGTTAATATTCACTCACTGACTGCTGAGATTCAAACGTCCTTCCGTTGGTGTGGTGCGGAAGCTAGGAGAGGGATATCCGCTCATGTGTCTTCCTAGTTATTTGATCATGGTTCAAAATTACGAGGTACATCGCCAATAGAGCTCATGAAGCTTTTTTGACCTAAATAAAACTCTCTAACCAATCACACATTAGAAGCATCACATGAGTATTCGAAGTAAACCATGTTAAACATAGTAACAATGCTTGGTAAAGCTCAATTTTCGTTTCTGTTCTAAAAGCTACGGTAGCCAAATGGCCTTGATTGTTAACTTCGTAGCCGGTAGGTAGGTTGATTAGGTGCATTAGTATTCAAAATTAAGATTACAAACATAAAAAATTAAGTATTTTGACAAAACTTAGTTTAATGCCCGTCAATTCGATTTACTAATACTTTATGGGGTAAGGCAGGATAACAAACATAATTGCATAGGAGTTTAATGTAGGCTGACTCCAAATGAGGGTGATGTTCGTCAAAATAGAATACGTCATAACTTTATATATCTCATCTAATAAGAGGCGTGGCCACCTCGTACAACTATATAAGCATCATTACGTGTTCTCATACTGTTAATGGGGCTATTGATCAACGATTGTGGCAGTAATTATCATTCTTCCAAAAAGAACCATATTAAAGCTTGAAGGAGGTTGTCGACATGCTATGGCTCTTCCTACAGCTTCCTACAAATACTCTACTGAGGTCTGGGGACTTCGATGATCACAGCATATGGCTATTACCCTCTTCCGGATAATCTTCGACAAGCGCAGCTCTGTGTGGTGGGGCTTTATCTTCCACAAAAAATGAATTGGTCTCTTCCAGCAAATCGGAGAAAGTCGCACGTAAGTTTCGAGAATCTCGCCCTTATAGCGTTCTGCTATCGTTGTACCAGCAAGGAGGACATGAAGTGTTTTACTAGCGTTTAACATTATTCTTCCCCATATAAGAATGCCAGTGCCACCAAAGTGATCGATTTCTCTGGTGTTTTCTGGATGATAGCGTTTTCCAGGTTCTCTTCAGATTAAAACTCACCGAGAATTGCTCTGTGTGATGAATCGCGATGCGTCGCAGAAGAGGACCTCGGTGCCAATCTTGCTCTATTTAAAAGTGCTGTTCACAGCTCCTAAATAGACGAGATCTGTTGTGGAACAGCGTAAGGGAAACACAGGCCATTTGTTTCTGGGTGTAAAGACCTCCACGGCACCCTCCAAACTGTTACGCCCGTTCCTGTAGTTCTTGCCTTGACAGTTCTGCTTCGTTAGGGATTTTCCCTTCAATCTTTCTCTTTTCCCTTTGTTAAATTATTGTTCCTTAAAGAGTTTTTCCATTATCCCCCACCTATGTGCCCTGGACTGACAGCCGTAAGGAAAGAATAGTGATATGGTTCGACAACTCTACTTCATTTCTTGACTCACGGACCTCTCACCACTCTTTCGTAAATTAGTACAGTACATTAATGAAATCTTTGGCAATCACAGTATAAAGTATACGTTATTGTATGAACTGTTTTTAACTTGTTAACTATCATCCTTTTCATCGCTTATTTCTCTCTTTACCATCTTTTATACATCCTTAATCTTTGTTGAATCGCTGTCATTAAACGTGCAACAAAGGTTTTCTTCGAGCTTTGATCATTGTAAAATCATTAATGACATCATTGTAATCAATTTCCATTGTAATATCATTTTGAGTGCATAGCAACATTAAACTGTTAAGCTTTTCTTTTTCCATAGTAGATCTCATTTAAGTCTTTATTCTCTTAAAGGCAGAAATGCTTCGTTCTCACTCGCTAGGCGGTAGTATGAGCGGTAATTTCAATTTTTCTCTTTTTTTCATGCTCCAATTTTTTGCGCCCCCAAATTGTTTGCGCTCTAAGCACGTGCTTAAGCAGAAAAGCGGCCCTGGCGTAAAGGACCTTCTCAGCTAATCTTCTGTATACGGTGTCATTGTTCCAGACGCGCCAGCTAAATCTTGAGACAGTTGTCTAATAGTCATACCTCTATAACGAAATGCATTTAAAATCACATAACGATCCGCTACATATGTTGTGAATGTTTCCATAACTCACAGACCACCATATGTCATATTTGTAGCCAACGAGCGATTTCTAACAGTCAACAACTTCTGCCTGTGACTCTCTGTCTAGCTTCTAACTTACCAACAGCTCTCGATCGCAATTCGTCGTTTATACGATTTTGTGCAGTTATTTTAAATGCAATCGGTTCAGCTGATTTTGTTTTCTTTACAAAATTGAGTTCGACACACAAATTTGGTTTTTTTAGAAACTTGTTTCATAAATTAAAGTGCACCAATCGCCTTAAAAAATAATGATATAGATATTTCTATTCGTTTTTAAAAAAATATTTCTGGAGCTTTTAATTTTGGACACCAGTGGGTTTAAGCAATTTTCGCTTTGCCCAAAACTTGAAGAGTTCTTCCTAAGTCATTGTAAATAACTTGTTATATATAGTGATCTTAGCTAGCTGATAAAGCGATATTAATTTTTCAAGTCTGGGGTTTCTTATAAACAAAGTTTTTGAGTATATTCCACACACACACAGAGCATTTTTAAATCTGGTTTATTACGTTTTTATATTTGCGTTTCATAAAGTAACCTCTATTCTTCCTCGAATTTGGGCTTCAGTAAATATTCCTTTTTTTTTGTCTATTTTTATTTCAAATTTCTTTTTAATTTTCCTTTTTTAAAAAAATTTAATTGTTACCTATTGAGAAAGAGAAAAAGGAGGAAATGGCCGTACAAACAAGCCCCAAATAATAAAAGAGATGAATATTGTTTAAAAATAATTTCCCATTCTCTTTTCATTATTACGGCTATTTTGAAAAGCTAATAACTATAACTACATCTCAACTTTGCTTGTCATACCCATAATTTTCTTACGAGATACAATGGGTTTTTAAAACCATTCATTTGAGCTTCAACTGTCCTTTCTAAGGCATGATGAAGTAAAATGTTTTTTTACCCACGTTTTTTCTTTCTTTCTTTTTTTTCACTTGAGAACCTGATTTTCACGTATAATTTGGAATACGTAGATTATGTCAATCATAAAATAACTTCCGGAAAAATTATTTTTGTTACGCTTTTTATTATTGGGCAACAGATTTAATTTCGCGTTTAATTGTTTGAAAGAAACTAATGATTAAAAAAATTACGTGTTCAATTTTTTTCTTATAATTATCTTTTCAATTATTAAAGTTATTTTTATTCTAGAGTTAGAGTTCTCTTAGTGGTGAAAACGTTTCCATAATTTCGTACGTATATGAAAAATTAAATACGAAATCTCCAAAAATAAAACCAAATAATATATTGAGAATTTGAGATCTCTTATGCAACTTCTAGAAACGTTTTTATCAAAAGGATTATTGAAGGTGAAAAATTCTTGCATTTTTTTCCAATAACATGTTTTTATTCCTTGAAAAATAGTCTTATTCTTTAAAATTTTATTTCTTCTCCAGCGATGGGTAACATTTGTCCCCGACTAGCTATTCAATTTAGGATTCTTTCCAAATAATATACTTTTGATATTTTCTAATTTTAATTTTTCACGATATTCTATTATGTTTTTTTGGAATATCAAAATCTTAATATTCAAGAAATTCCTCAAACACAATCTTCTGAATGTCTTGAAAGTTAATAGGTCACCCTTCTTTTCTTTCTTTCTTTCGAGACAACTCAATTAAATGTCTAGAGCACAAGGCCATGCGAAATCGATATCGCCAACGCTTATTCGCTCCAGATCACACATTTATTTATTCGATATAAAAATCTAAATCCCAGTAGAGAAATCTTGGCTGCGAAGTCTAATTGAGTTATATTTTCTAATTGCTTTTAATAGTATCAAAGCAATCGGATATATAATGATAAATTTATTAACAAAATTGGTTTTCTGTTATGTTTCCCGCCCTCAAAAAATCTACATTTGTTTATTAATTTATATTTAATTTTTTTTCCGAACTTGTAGAAAAAATTCAATAAATGAAGGGCCTAATAAGTGATAAATTAACCATCATCATTCCCCCCTGCAAAGTAGGGTGTAACATTACAATTCGAATAAAAAAAATTACGAAAATATTGCTTACCGTAGAAATCTGGCGTATAACACGCATTTTTATCACAAAATATAATATCGAAATTTACGGTTGCACGTTACACGCCGGGTATAAAAAATGACTTTAAAAATAAAAAAATATGAGCTTAAAAAAATTAGACTTCTGTATAGATCGGAATACTGTTTATATTTAAAAAAAGGGCATATCTAATGATGGCCATAAATTAAATGATTGTAAAGGGTGTTTTTTTTTCAGAGGTATAGAACTTTAAATTGCAATAAAACAACGATGTATTATTCGATTGACATGAATTTTTTTTTATTCGAAAGATAATCTTGGGGCATTACATTTTAAATGATTTCTGGCATAGGACTGGCTCGGATGTAGTCCAATCTGGACGTCCAATTTTCGATGACTTTTTCCAACATTTGTGGCCGTATATCGGCAATAACACGGCGAATGTTGTCTTCCAAATGGTCAAGCGTTTGTGGCTTATCCGCATAGACCAATGACTTTACATAGCCCCACAGAAAATAGTCTAGCGGTGTTAAATCACAAGATCTTGGAGGCCAATTCACAGGTCCAAAACGTGAAATTAGGCGGTCACCCAACGTGTCTTTCAATCAATCGATTGTCGCACGAGCTGTGTGACATGTTGCGCCGTCTTGTTGGAACCACAGCTCCTGGACATCATGATTGTTCAATTCAGGAATGAAAAAGTTAGTAATCATGGCTCTATACCGATCACCATGGACTGTAACGTTGTGGCCTTCATCGTTTTTGAAGAAGTATGGACCAATGATTCCACCAGCCCATAAAGTGCACCAAACAGTCAGTTTTTCTGGATGTAACGGTGTTTCGACATACACTTGTGGATTAGCTTCACTCCGAATGCGGCAGTTTTGTTTGTTGACGTAGCCATTCAACCAGAAGTACGCTTCATCGCTAAACAAAATTCGCTTATGAAAATCGGGAACAACGGCAATCTCGTTTTGGGCCCATTCGACGAATCTACGCCTTGCTTGATGATCGTTTTGATGAATTGCCAAACCAAACTGAGAATCAATCACTTGACAACTGTTAAATCGGTCGCCATCGTGGAAAGTAATGCCAACTTAAACTTCTATACCTGGAGAAAAAACACTCTTTAGTTCTAGAACTATACAATTTCATATCAAAATCCTACGATAATACCTTGAATAAATGACTTTAAAAAAATAACATTGTACACGTATATTTTAGGGGTTCTTTTGTAAAATCGAGGGTGCACGTTGTACGGCGAATATACGTAAAAATTTTAACAATGCAGCTTGAAAGTATAGGTGGGTGTTATACGCCGGATTTTACGGTAATTTATGTAATATTAAGACGAAAAAAGCCGTATTTCATATGATCCTCGTTGCAAATGAGAACGTAATGTATTTGTGTGTGGGCAATCAAGGTTTAGTTATTGTAATCGACTCTTTATTTAAGGGTTATAAACTTCTAGTAAATTACCAGTGCTGTACTAAATCATCGTCGTAACGAAACTTTTTCTAAGATAGTCGAAATCTATTGGTCAGGATTATTTCTGTCGAGTAATGAGTTAAAAGTTCATGCAAATAAAGGCCCGCCATATGGAGGAGCCAGTGAGCTTTAAATCTGTCTCGGCCCAAAGTCCTTTCTTTGGTGTGGTGTGGAAGCTTGGAGAATGGGGTGTCAGTTCGTATGCTATTCTTCTTGGCCGGCATTAATTCAAAGGTATGAGTTCTGTCGCTAATATTCCTCGTGTTTTTTTTAAGTGATCACTAATAAATAAACAAAATTATTTTTTCTTGTGCTGCAATTTATGTATCTATGTCAAGTAATAACAAATTGAATACAAACTTAATTAAGAGATGAATTCCAGTAATACACACCCGTAACTTACGGGATAGGTAGGACTGAGTTAAGATAACCACCTAAGTCGAATTCGCGTAAGTCGGTGTATAATTTCGCATATAAATACATGTAAATTAGAATTTAGAAACCAAATTTTAATAAAATCTTAGATAACACAAATACAAAATTGCAAACCAAAGTTATTTTTGGAGTAGAAAATTTCATATTATCGAACAAGTAGTTTGCCTGCTCAAAGATATTTTTTTTTCTCCCGCAAAATTTACTTGTAGCATGGTAATAATTATTTTATTCCTTATTTTGTTGAAAAAATACGCTCTTTATAGTATTATTTTCTAAAATTTGTTACCCTTTTTCAATTAAAACGATGCCTTCTGTCCAATTCCCAAGCATCATTCGATTTTCTGATTGAACTGGGTCTAAAGACAAGTTCTTCAATGTCTTGCTCTTGCTCGTGCATTTCTATGAGCTCATCCATCGTCACCTCCTGATTGTGAGAATCCAGCTGTTCTTGAATGTCATCACTATCCACCTCTGAATTTATTTGATGGGCAAGATAGACAACTTTTTCAATCACATTACCAATTTCATCAGATTTTAGCATTGATTTCGCCTAAGTTTTAGTGATGGAAAATAAAGACGAATCGTCGAGATTTGAAAATCGCGTAACTCCGAATTCGTTTAAGTCGGGGGTAGCGCAAGTCGAGGTATTACTGTATTTTGCTATTGAATGGGCTCAATTCATGAAGTCACATGATAAAGACACGTGTTTTCAATTGAATTCAAAACAAACATTAAACTAATGGACTAAATTCATGATGCTCACATGATAACGGCAATCACGTGTTTCCCACTGATTAAAAATTGACACATTAGTTGTTCAACTTGTAAAGTTTGGATAACATTTAAAATTTGATGATTGGGTAAAAGGTTCGTGTTAAAATTCTTTAAACAGCTTTCAAAATTAAAAAAAAATACATTATACGAATACTTTTAAATTAAATGCATTTTGTTTAACTATGGGCGTTATTATATCGTTGACAAATATGTACTTTCTAAAAGAAAGTTTCTGCAAAAAGCAAATGTTGGCAACAGTGAAGCACATTAACTAATTGGCTGGAAACGCGTAATTATATTTGACATAATTATGATGTCACATTAATTTATGAACTGACTGGCCGAAAACACGTGGCTCAGTTATCATGTGACTATGACGTCACATGAATTTAGTCCATTGTCCTTGTTGTTCTATTTGTAAAACTCAGATAGAATTTCAAATTTCATGTTTGGGTAAAAATGTCTAAATGTTTGGGGGAAAAGAAATTTTTAAAAAGATTTTTTTAAATTAAAAAAAAATCGTATTTTATGCTTTTACTTTTAAATAAAATGCATTTTGTATACATATGTACTTTTTAAGAGAGTTTCTGAAAAGAGCAAAACTTGGCTACACCGGAGCGCGTGAACTGATTAGCAAGAAACACAAGATAGTTTCTATCATGTGAATTGATTGGCTAAAATCACGTGGCTATCACTATCATAAGACTATGACGTCGCATGAATTAAGCCTATTAATATCATTTTAGATGAGAGCCAATAGCGATGTACCACATAATTTTAAACCATGGTCAAATGATGAAGATAACTAAGGGTTTCATTCTGCTAATTTCTAAATTATTTTGTGAGGCCAAATTGTGAGGTTTAATTACGGTATTACCGTGATTGGGAAATAAAATAGAAAAAATTATGTTAGAATTTTATCGCTGTTCTTTTACGTAACATTCGCCACCCATAATCATTTAATATACAGTGAAAATCGTTTAACACGAAACTGACGGGACTCAAATATTTTTTCGTGTTAAAGTATGTTGCAAAATAATAAACTCGTGTCTTTAAGAAAATTAACTTTATTAGAGAACACTTTATTTACGTATATATGTGCATGCGTGTATTAATTAAAAATCAATGAAACTAAAACATTCACAAGAACTTAATGAAATTTAATACAAAATTTTCAAGTTTTTTGGAAAGTACTTTGATATTTTTCTTTGCATTGTTTTTTTTTGTATCGAATTTTCCACAAATTGTTCAATGTCGTCTACTTTGTTATTCATTTCACTATTGGAATGTGCGTCTAAATAACTGCACGTACTTTTTTCATGATGTTCCTCTTTTCGGATATTTTTGTGTGGCGTTTCTAGAGATGGAGGTTGAAAGCAGCCTAGATAAACAAACATTGGCTTGTGTCACAGGCTATTTCGAGGGTATTACAAATCCAAGTTAGTCTCCTTTATACGAAACATGTGAAAAACACCTTTTTCATTTCACACCCTCTTGAATCTCGCTTGGGTGGCCGGTTTGTCTGTATTTTGTTCATTTCCAGAAGGGAATCTTTTCATGATAAGCGATTTTTGTTTCATGTTAGGTGAAAAAAATGCAAGAAAATAGTTGTTTGTAAGGACCGTTCAGTTGTTTTGTGTTAATTGATACTTCGTCTTAAGCGTTTCGTGTTTAAAAGGTTGCGTTTTCGAGTTTCTACACTTAACTCAGTGGCGTAACAGCCCATGAGCACCGAAGCCTGTTGTGCCTATATCTCAGTATACGTATTTATTGGGCGCTGAAGTGCATGAGCAGATGTCCCGATAAGGTGATCAGTCTGAAGCGAAACCCCCAGTGTTTAATCCCCAAGCAAGCTTGGTACTCATTTACCGACCCACTGAAGGGATGAAAGGCTGAGTCGACCCTGCCCAGTTCGAGGATAAAATCTCGGACCTGTGGTGTAAAGCGCGATACGCTACCACTGGGCCTCTAAATGAATTTCTCTGTATCTTTTATGTTATGTGTTTTATTCTTTCTGCGTCCCTTATAAAACCTTCACAATTCATTAAAAATTGCTTTTACTAAATTTTTAATATTACCCTTTAAATAATATAAGTGCTGAAAATCATTTCTTTTGAATTTTTGAAGAGCCTCTAGAGGGAAGGTAAACAAGGGCGTTTTTCTCTTAGCGTGTGTGCAACACAACACATGTTTGGATTGTCATTTTTTTTTTTTTTTTCCTTTTTTCAGTAATAACCGAGTGCATCAACCGGTACTCAGCATAAACGAAATGCATTACTTTCGTTTCTGTACTAGTAGAGCTTTTTAAAGCGTTTTGGGGGAAATATATCGTGTGCGTGATTTATAGTTCCCTCCCACCGTCTATTTAGAATCCGTGAACGTACTATTAATCCTGCGGAAAGGTTATTTTCCTTCTCAAGCATCGATCCATATTTCGAAAAAAGTATTTCTTAAAATACTTGAAAACGAATCATTAAAATAGTAATAAAAAAAATATTCCCACGAATCGGTTAAAAAAGTGCAATTCCACAGAATCTTTCATTGTTTTTTGCTTTTTTCGTTGAGTTAAATTCAATGGTTTAAGAAGGAAAATACGAACTCTATGGAATTAACATGCCGTTCATGAATTCTAAATGGGCAGTTAATTATTCTGCAGAATAATTAAGTTATTATTGCAGGTAGTAAAAAATACTTCTATACTTTAGTAGTTACAAAGAGCTCGGATGTATTAGCTAACGACAAAAGATTAATGGATTAATCCTGGTAGCCTAGTGTTCATGAGAACGGAGCCGGTGTTTTGGGGTCACAGGTTCGAGTCGGGAAATCGCTGAAGACCCGTCGCGTAAAGGAACCGACACACGTTAAATTTATCTTGGCTAGAAGTCCTCACTTTGCCATGGTGTGGAAGTTCAGAGAGGGAGAGCTCATTGTCGATTAATATATGCAGCAGCTTTGTTAATTTTCGTACTGTACCATTATGGGGGCATATCCCCCTGCTTAGAATAAAACTTTCTTAAGATTAATCGGTACCGCGGTAGCGTAATGTTCATGGTCACGGATTCGTGGTCGGCGTTCGAGTTTTATTGCCACTTAAGTCCCAGGGCTGCAGTGGCTTGGTGATCAAAGTAACGGATTCGTGATTTGTGTGTCATGAGTTCGAACCTAGGACCATTGAAGACCCGCCGTGAATAGGTGACCGATGTCGACAAAAATGTCTTGGCTCAAACGTCCTCTCGTTGGTGTGGTGTGGAAGTTAGGAGAGTAGGGTGCCAGCTCGGGTGTCGTCCACGTCACTTGAGCATTGTTCAAAATGACGAGGTCTGTCGCCAAAAGCCCTTGAGTAGCTGAAAAGTGCGACGTTAAGGCTATTTTCGGCTAATGTTAAATAATAGAGGCCGAATTTGGAATATTTTTCAGATATAAAAGTACTCAAACATTAATATTTTATTCTGGCTACACTATCTTGTAGAGAATCACTCATTTTATCATACTACTCATTTTTATCAGAGTTAACACATTTTTTTGTTCTTTTATAAAATGTGTTTTAAATTTTGTTTCCCCTATACCGTAAAGCTAAATGAGCTATCCCTTCACATGTTAAAAGGAAAAACTAACTATTTATGAAATTTTAAAAACACTATATTATAAACAAACGCATGAGTTACAATGTCACAAATTTTTATAAGAATTGAGGCATTTTTTCTGTCCGAAAAATGTGTTCCACGTCATGTTCACGCTCTCGTACATATGGCGAAAACAGCCTTAATATTCACTCACGCCACAAAAGACCCCGTGTAAAGAAGATCAGTAGCCCTCGTGTTGCTTTATAAGTGGGGAGTTAATAAACATTCACTCGCTTTATAATGACATATGATAAAAATATTTCATGTATATATAACAATATCAGTGCGAAATATATTTCGTTTTGTTATAGCAAGTGGTACTATTTTAGTAATTGTAAAGGTTATTGTTATTCGATGGCCACAAATAATACTCTTTCCTCCCTTCAATAAAACTAAATTCCTATTGAACGATTTTGACTGATTGGTTATCGCTCAATACCGTATCACTCTCTAAAGTTATTGAACTGGATTAATGCAAATTAATTATCAGAAAAAACTGTAAAATATAGAAGTGTTTACTTAAAAATTTTTAAGGATAACTAAAAAAAAATTGTGTGCCTTAAAAAACATTGTTTTCTTAATAGCTCTTTTTTTAATTGTTTCTTTTGTACGAATTGTTCTTAATTTTATTTTTTTCTTTCAGGGAATAATTGTTTTCTCAATGATTTGCGCCGGCAATATTGGAGGCCTCATTGACTTCTTCAGTTTTGTTGCTTGGATGTTTTATGGTGGTACCATGGTGACCGTTGTGGTTATGAGATTTACAGAAAAAGATTTGCCACGGCCTTATAAAGTAAGTACTGCTATAAAGTCAGCCAATACACGTAAATATTTTAAGCTATTAGACCAAAATTTAATCAGCTGGATTAAATTATAAGAATGCTAATAGCTCCTTTAAATTGGGTTTTCGTTCCAAAGAGTTTTAGGAATGCTTAGTATTGGGTTCCAAATGGACCATTTATTATTTTCACCATTGGTGATTTAGATTTCTCTAAGAGCTTTTCTTTTAAATACAATTTCAAAATGAAAACTATTAGATTTTCTTTTTTAAGCTAAAAACGGAAATATCATTCAAATATATTCAAAAAGTTTCCGAAATATTACATTTCTGTGTAATATCACACATTGACCAATACAAGTTTTGGACGTTTTACATTAGGATATAAAATCAACTTCCCTCTTCTGTCACAATATGTTTCAATAAAGACTCGTATTTGTATAAGGAGAGCAAGAAATCACAAGTTGCAATTCAACAGTTCTGCAGTAAAAGCTGATGTACATTCCAATCAACCATTCAACTTTTTGGAAAAATCTAAAGCTTCCGTCTGTCTTTCTTCTGGTGAACGTTGAAGACTTGGCTAATGCTGGCACAATTTGGCCTTTTTTTAGTTTGAACACACAAAGAATATCTTCAATGAGTGTAGAATATTCCCATCTCGCTTGATCATGATAGCTGCTGCCTCATTCCCTGACTACAGTGACAAGTCATGTCGTCAGTTGCATCCTTCTGAAATTTCTGATATATAACACAGCATGCTGTGGTTATAGTACAGCCTTTTTGGAACTCTTGCAACAATTTCTCAAGTTTTATCACTTGAAATGTATGCTGTATCAGGTAGGATGTTTGTACTTGTGTTGCATTAACTCAGTGGTCTTCAAACTGTGTTCCATGGAACCCTGGGGTTCTACGAGTAAAAATAAAGTTATCAGTGTTTAAGCAAAATGGATTGACGTGCCTTTTGATCCACAAGAGTACCTAAAGCAGTTTTCCAACCCAAGTAGATACTCGTTCTACTTAGATTCTGTTTTAAATATTATTGTAGGTAGATGTATTCATTTATAAAGTGGAATAGGGTTCCCCCAAACACCTTACAGTTATAAGGGTTCCATGAGTCGAAAAAGTTTCAAGACCTCTATATTAGCTGAAATACCATGTATATATATGCTAGGGCATCTACCCTTCTTATTGGCCAACAATTTCGGTCATCAGAATATCATGTTCGGTGTTAGTTCAACTGGAAATCTGCGTCTCCAAAAACCAGTAAAAATTTTGCAAATACCTGTAACATTAGGTTATTGATAAATTTGTGGGTTTGGCGCCACTGGGGAAAACACCAATGTCCCCTGAGCCTATAAAACTAATCTACCAACTGTTTTTTATTGTAGGCTCTGTGAAAAACATCCTAAATTTAAAGGTTTGCAAAATGCAAACAAATGCCTCTTAACCTCGATGATTCCTTTATATATTTTGATAGGATAATCGCAAAGAATGCCTTTTCCAGTAATGTTTATTGACACGGTTTCTGGAATTTATAAATTCGATAGTATAACCTACCTTTGTTTTTCAGGTGCCTATTGTTATACCACTAGTGATGATAGTCATCTCTGCCTATCTGGTGCTGGCCCCAATTATCGAAAATCCTCAAGTTGAATACTTCTACGCTCTACTCTTTTTACTATCCGGATTGCTTTTCTACATTCCTTTTGTGCATTTCGATATTAGGTTAAGAATAATGAGTGAGTATATTACATTTTTTATTTCAAAATTCTCAGAATGTGATAACATAATATTATCAATGACACAGAAACGTTAAACCAGTCAGGACGTCTTTCTCCTTCCCCTCATTCAATTTTTATGTCAAGAAGCTGAGAAATAACATTAATATTTGAAATGTTTTATATCTAGAAACTAACATAAATTTACCGGTAATCTTTTTTAAAAAATTACCCTTGTCTAGTATATTTCTAAATTTTAATTCCAATACAAATTAAAAAGTATGCAGTAATTTATGATTAAGTTTATGGAAGAAGTTATTCAAGTAGAGTTGCATCTTCGAATTCTGGTTCTACAAAAGACTTGGCACCTAGAACTTTCCGAATTGGAAATCTTATGGTGTAAAAGTTATAGAAGAGTAAACCAGAGCTCTAGTGTTGTCCCTGTCATCAGATAATGGTTCAAAAATGCATAGTGCAGTATATCTTTTGTATTGCGTGGCTACCTTGCATATAGTTCGAGAGCCATAAAGGTATAAGGAAATCGAATACAACCATCATTTTTTGGAAGGGGGTGAATTCACCAATTTATACAAAGCACATCAGTAGTTGAGGTATTTCATTTGCAATAAATACTTCCATGAACGAGTGGCATAACGGAGAGTATTAAAGGCCCCCTGCGAAGTCAGGCTTTGGGGCCCAAGCTGGATCTTACACAATGGATAGCAAAATCCTGTATACTTGGCGTCAATCAGGCTTTGGCCCCTAGAACCCTGAGCTCCACGCAATGGGGGGGATGTGTATGTTATGCTACTGCTATGAACGTAATAACGCTGATTCCTTTACCAAAGGGCCAGTACTTGAATCCTGGATGTTTGTGAATAAAAAGTGCCTGAGCGGCACTCTAAAATATTCGACGAGCCAAAAGCCTTCTCAAGAGATTGGTGGTAGATCCTGGATCCCCTTTTCGAGTGCTCTCCCTCAAACTTGGGGGGGGAACGGAGCCATTTCATTAATGTGGTGATCCAAGCTGCGGTCAAAACGACATACATAATTTTACCCCTCCTCCATTGCCAAGATGAATTTCGTGAGCCTCGATCTAATATTATTACCGATCGAATGGTAATAATCTGTGTTCATAAGTCACAACAGCATTTATGAACACAGATAAAATAATGAATTTCTGGCTGTTATTGATGATATCAATAATCATGTTTTATGATCTGCGATCTTTGCTGACATTACTATAGCTGAACAACAGCATCGTTTTTATTGTGTGTAGCTTTAAAATATATGCGATACATTACATTTTAGTGTTACTTTATTTTCATCTATTTTCGCTCTTGAAGTTGTATCAAGACCCTGAGAGGCTTTTTGCATCAAAAACCTCTTAAAATGTAAGTGGATGTGGTTGTACCTAAAATGTAAAAGGTTTTTTTTAATACAATTTTGATAGAAACCAGGACATTTAGGTATTGAAAGGAATGAGAAAGTCGTTATCTTTGCAAGGAACTGTCGTGTTCGCTTAAATAACCAAATAACCAGAGACTGTATAAATTATGATAACACACAGGAAATAAAAATATTTGATTTTATTTCAATACAATCTCGCTACATCATGGATTTTCTGTTAAGTCGGATCGCAGAATTTCTTGTTGTTGGCGTGTCCTTCCCGAAGGGAAGGAAAGTTTCCAAAGTCTGAGACAGGTTCGACTTCTAGACGATAGATGGTGACACCACCTATCTCCTCCTCCACAATTTAGGCATGGAATAGAGGGGAGGATAATATTCTCCTGCACCCTGCACCCGTCGTTTTTGCTGCGACTGCCTATAAGAATTTCGAACCCACTAATTTAACTAGCACGTACTCCATGTGTACTTGGAGTGTATTTGGTGGGATTGGGCATTAAACCCAGGTCCTCGGGTCTCGAGTTCTATGGTCTAACCTCTAGGCTACCCCCATGGCTTGGGATTTCTTGCTAAATTACGCTTTGTCTTCGGGCAATACGGGTTGTGAAGAAAACCTCAATCCTGTATCTGGAAATACTGCCATGTGAAAAAGACGGAATTTATCTTACTAAGAAAGGAATCATTGCTTTTTGTAGTTAGGAATGAATCTTGCGGACGTCTCTACAGACGAGCATTTGGTAAAAAACAAATTAGAGTTTCTGCTTGTTGGAGAGCCGAGAGAAACAGCTAATTGGTTGCCTGTACATGAGGAAGATCACTTTCATTAGCTACCAAGTTAAAGTTGTGTATGTTATGGTAGGTGGAGCTCATCCAGTAGGAGATACAAGGTGATGAAAATTTTACTAATTTAGTTGCAATAATGAAAAAATATGGCTGAGAGTTTAAAAAAACATTACGGTGGGTTGTAAGAGTATAGTATTCTTTTGGTTTTATCTCTGGTATGATAAACATTGAGGTTGATCATATTAATATTGTTAGTATTAGGTTGTGAATTAAAACAAGTTTCTTACAATTTTCTGAAAGTGCGATTTGAAGGAATTTAGTTTGAGAAGTGACGACATCCGTTGTATGGTACTGATTATCATCAAAATGTTAGATTTAGTGGCTTATCCGGGACAAGCATAGGCAGTGATTGGACCCATAACGACTGTATAGAGAAGTACTTTGTTTTCTCTATGCTTGTGAATTCCGGCTAATTAAGAGTAAGACTTGAATTATTTTCTGGAATTCTTTGAATGGCATGTTGGCTCCACAATTGAGCTTTTAATCAACATAATACCGAGATATTTTGTTTTCAGGGATCAGGGATCAGTTGCATTGTAGTAAGTGGTAGCTATCTCTTTCTAGTGAATAATACAGCAGCAAATTTCAAGAAGCTTGTTGTTTTTATTGAGTGCAAAGGTGATGAACTGTTTTTTGAAACATGTTATCACAGTCTATCATCTGTGCATACATTTTTATGTTAGTGCGTAAACAGTTGGGAATATCATTAATGTAGATAACAGATATAGGATGAGTCCGAGCAGAGAACCTTGGTAGGCCTGCTTGGATTGATAGTCAGATTTTAGGAATTCTGATTTTGAAGGAACGATTAAAGATTGAAAAGGGTAGATTATAGGTGGTTAGTCTGAAGGTGAGGCAGTTAATCCGCACTTGCTCAAAAGATTTTGTATGCCCAGAAAAAATGTTGGCTAAAGTATTTAATCCTGGGATCTGTGTTGAGTTAATGTTCGGAAGTGTGAATTTGTTAGAAGTTATTTCAGGGGTGTATTTTTCGACGTTTTGATTTTTGGTGGCGATTGGAATTCGTTATCGTCTTTTAGTTTAGGAGTAAAAGTTGGTGTGTTTCTAAGGGAGCTATTAGGCGTTTCATGTATTGAGCAGTCAGCTAAGGGAGGAAAGGACCAAAATCGCTTACCACACTCTCTAGAAGGCTTGAAATATCTTCGAATTCGTGGCTGAGTTATTTTCGCAGGTAATTTAGCATGCTTTGATAACAGCATGTAATCTAAGATCTAGAAAACTCCAGTAGGTGATATCATCAATGGCTTGGGTATCCATAGTCGCTAATCTTACTCAATTGGCCCAAAACGTAGTTCCCTAGTCAGATAGCATTAATAAATACTGTAGGAGAAATGGGTAGTGCAGTTTAATCATAAAACTTATGTGCACAAATAATCAGTACTGTTCCATGTCGACTCATTGTTTTCTTGCGAGTCATTCTCTTTATTATAAATTTGAAGTTTTCCTGAAAAGCGCTCTTAAAAACCCTTGAGCACATCTCATGTTTAAACCATATACTACTGGGT
The DNA here is from genome assembly GCA_019973935.1 of Trichonephila clavipes. Taxonomy (NCBI): domain Eukaryota; kingdom Metazoa; phylum Arthropoda; class Arachnida; order Araneae; family Nephilidae; genus Trichonephila; species Trichonephila clavipes. Next base: position 836,146 of record BMAU01017761.1, read on the forward strand.
TGGCAAGAAAGTAATTTTGGTTTTGTTAGTGTAAAAATAAGCTTTAATCATACAAATATCTTCCAGACTGTATGATTACCTGCTGCCATTTTTCTGGCAACTTCATAAACTCAACCAAGTGCGATTTGAGATGGTCATTATTATTGAAATTTTACATTTAAAAAGTTTCGTAAACTTTGATTAAAAAAATGATAATGTGCGAAGTCGGGATCATCTACAATAACATATTAATCGGAAAAGATCATGGCTCAAACTTGATGCACAAACATCTTTATAACAAAGTTTAACAAGACGTACGGAATTATTGGTACTTTGTTGAGAAGTGATGTTGCATCTCATCATTTTGAATTTTACCAAACATTTTAATAATTTTGACGTCAAATCATGCATCAAATTCGAGGTTTTAGCTGAAAAAGGCCATATCCATGAAATTATCAGAAAAATGGCATCAGGTAATTTGAACAGTACGGAAGATAGTTGACAAATTAAAATTAATTTTTTAATGCTGAAAAGTTAGTGATGACCACCTTCTTTATTGTGCTGAAACATCCTCCATGAAGAATATTAAAATATAAAAATTTACCTTTTTCTTTCAGAAAAATTTACTCGCCTGGTGCAGCTGTTGTTGAACTGCGCTCCATCTGAAAGTGTGCCCGGCTAATGTTGCCTCGGCATGCTTTAGGATATATCTTCTAAGCAATGGGGATATTACATCGCTGCTTTTCATACTGATGTAATTTTTGGATTTTATATTCTGAGGACCATTGTTCTTCATTATCATAACGAATTTTTGTAATCACGTCCAATATATTTTATGTGAATAGTTATGACAGTTTTTGATTTCATATACTCGTTTTCCTATGTAACAGGTATATTTAATAAGACTAGCATGTAACTTATAATTTGACTTCTGTTGTGCTGATTTTGAAAATAAAATAGTAAGCTTATATTTTTAACTTTTTGAAGCTTTTTCTTTGTGCCAAATCAAAATTTTGTTCGGACATTGTGCTATTGTTTTGACGTTACTTATTTCATTGTAAGATTTACTATATGTGAGAGATACTTAGATAATCATGATTTATATCCGAATTTCTTAGTTTAAGACAGGAATTAGCTAATGACATATTTTAAATCTTTCTGAACTGTGATGGTAATTACAATTTAAAAAGGAATCCATTAGAATTGTTTATTAAGCAACTAATTTGTTTATGCTATTTTATATTTGAAAACTTTGATTACTTGACATGGTATAAACTGAATATTTTTATTTTGTTATGCAGAAATAAAGGACTTTGTATAATCTTTTGTCTTATTTACATTGTGCTACACTAACAATGGCGTAAACTGACCTGTCCCGAAACTCAGCGTCATTCAGGCACGAGATGAAAGTGGGGTCGTTTCAGTTCTGGAAAAATAAAAATTTTCATATTACTATTTAAGTTCAAACTGGGGTACACCCCTCTAGGGGGCTTGAGCATATTAAAAATCACAAACAAAATACATTTGCACCGATGTAATACTTAGAAAATGCATTGTGTGTGCAGTACTGATACATTTAAAATTAATTTAAAAGTATTAAGAGCATGTTTAATAACTATCAGTGCTCTCCCATGGGCTTGTTATAAACAGTATAAATTATTAAGGGGTCTCAGGGGTGTTAAATTTCTCTAGAGGTCTGAAAATATAAACAATTTTCAAACAGGTGTAATTTCTTTAAATTTAAATTAAATAATTCGAATCTTTTACACATTACTTATAAAGGAAGGGGGCTTCAGAAAAGTATAAAATGTTTAAAATATATTCATAATTTTAAAAATTATAAGCATATGAAAATAAGAAACTTTTCTATAAGAAATATTTATTAAGTTTTACGTCGTGCATGCTATTTTCTAAAAGAGTAGGTTTAATTACTAGCTATAAGTTGATTTATAAATACGAATGTATTCATAATACTTTGTAGCTACTTTTATATAAATAGAATAATAACTTGTATTTTTTTATTTATTAAAATATTTTTATATTTAAAAAATTGCAATATTTTACAAATAGTTTGAAATACAAAAGATGTATAATACTAAAATTAGGTAGGGTTTAAAGAGCATTGTGTGTATAATTCTATAAAGTTTTAAACATCAGAGGCTAATATTTTAGAAAATAGCGTGCGCAAAGCAAAAAATACTTAATATTATAGAATTTTCATATGCATATGACTTTTAAAATTATTATATTTTAAACATTTTATACTTTTCTGAAGCCCCGTTCAGTTATAAATAATGTGTAAAAGATTCGAATCATTTAATTTAAATTTAAAAGAATTATACCCGTTTGAAAAAATCGTTTATATTTTCAGACCTCTTGAAAAATTTAACACCCCTGAGACCCCTTAAGTGTTAATAATTTGTATATAATTTTATATTTAATTAATCCCTTAACTACTGATTGAAAGTTACGCAATTCGCTTCCCAATTCCACCGTTTTCATTTCACATTTGTCATGTATTGAATGAATATTAATGTTGCACTGTTCAGCTACACGAGGGCTTTTGGCGACGGACCTCGTAACTTTGAACCATGGTCAAGTGACGTGGACGACACCCTTCTATCCTAACCACACCCCACCAACGGGAGGACGTTTCAGCGTGCATAGCTCCCCTACACGGCGGGTCTTTAGTAGTACTGGGCTCGAACTTATGACATGCCTGCCATGATCCGATACCTTGACCACTGGACTACCGCAACCCCATATTATCTACAGAGGGAGAAAAAAGAGGAAAAACAAGCAAATCATCTGAAATAAGTAATGCCTTCGGAATAATTTTATGGATAGCGGTGCACAGAGAAGACGTATATATACGTCCGGGGCAATAAACGCTTTGGGTGAGCGAGACGTTCATATACGCAAGCGGCACTAAAGAGGTTCAAGTCGTATTGTAGCTCTAGCGTCAAAGTATAGTATCATTGAATTCAATGCATTATTGTATGGAAAGGGGAGTGCGATGAAAATTGGGTCGCAAGCATTGAAAGTTTGAGAAGCACCGAGTTGAGTGATACATGCCAGTTTTTTCAGACACAAATTTTACCGGGATTTTTCCCCTAACATGATCTTACGCAATCGGGCTCTTAATCACAGTCACGAATTGAGGGAACAACTTTGCTGGTTTTTGTTAAAACTAACGTAGTCTGAGAAAAAGAAATCACGCACACCAAAATCTCTCTATAAAAAGAAAATTATATTACATACCACCCTAGTTCAATTTCAAAAAAGATGACCCATCTGGCTTAACAATAAAAACGGAAAACATTCTTGTAATACTGTGATGAATTAAATGTCTGAAGTTTTTTGCCTACCACACGAATACAAGCAGCCTTCCAACTTCTTTTAAACTAATAAAAAAAAGTTTTAAAAAGTTACGCCAAAGGAATTTCTGAAGCAGTGGAAGAAATAAATTTGGCTATTTAGTCATGACTCATCAAATGATCACTTTTTTAAAGTTTTCTGCACGAATGTAATAATTAAAAAATTCTTACATTCGTGTAGAAGACAATTTTGAGCCACGATGATACCTCAACTAGAATCCTACTCTTCAAGTTTCCACACCGCGTGTACTTGAAGGATTTGTGAATCGACAGACTTAACGCGCATCAGCATCTCTACACCAGAGGATTCTTTAGTACAAAGCTTCTCAAACTTTCAACGCACCCCTAAAACAATATATAAATATATAAAACAATATATTAAATGCAATAATGTATTTTGACACTAAACCTGCAATATAACCTGAATTATAAACTGAACATATTATCAAGATGAGTATTAAACTTTGTATATGCTACTTTTAACAGATATATTTTATAAGTTACTTTTCCTTTCTAATTTTTAAATTAGAAACAGATTACAAAATAATTTATAATTAAATGTTTACATCAATGGCAATTAGTAATAAATCCCTCTTTGACTTTTGGGCATGATGAATTTTCTGTACTGAAAACAAAAGCACTTAGTACACTATTACCATTTCCAATATTCTACCTTTGTGAAACCGGATTTTCTGCCGCGGCTGCTTTGAAGACAAAATATAGAAAAAGAACTTAAAGAGAGAGTGAATCAATTTCTAATATTAAATCTTCCTTTGAAAACCTTGTTCTTGATTTGGGGTATTGATAGATAAATTATCAAATACTTGTACAGAACTGATACATTTATAAATGTATTTTTATCAATGTGAATACATATTTCATTTTTTTAGTCTGTTTGGATGTAAATATATTTTATTTTCCTTCCTTTCAGCAAATTAATCTTTTATTTTCGAGATACTCACGCCCCTCACGTAGGGTTGTCACACCCCCTGTGGAGAGGGAAGCTCCCCACAATTTGAGAATTGATTGAATATTAACGTCGCACTGTTCAGCTACACGAGGGCTTTTGGCGACGGACCACGTAATTTTGAACCATGGTCAAGTGACGTGGACGACACCTGAGCTGGCACCCCCCTCTCCTAACTACCACACCACACCAACGGGAGGACGTTTCAGCTCTCGACAGATTTAACGTGCATCGCTGCCCTACACGGCGTGGTCTTTAGTGGTACTGGGCTCGAACTCGTGACCAGGCAAGCCACGATCCGATACCTATACCACTCGGCTACCGCGGCCACCACAATTTGAGAAACATTGCTTTAGTACCATCAGTATTCGAACCTATTCCGAAATTGGAGCTTCAAATGGATTAGTTTAATTTTCAAAAGAAAGAATGATTTGCTGAAAATTCAGCTTCATCTGTAAATGAATACAGCTACAAAAGGATAAAAGAATTTTTAGTAAAGAACTAATCTTATTTGAAAAACAAATCGTAAAATATTAAATTTACAATAATACTTTCCATTCATATCTTTCGTAAAACAATTACAAGAAAAAATTACTGTTGACAAATCTGTATGAAAAAAATAGCCTTAAAGTGTTTATCAAACACTGATCTGTAAACTAAACCAACGTGTTTTAAATCAACGTCCCCACACGAAGAATCCCTAAAAGAAATCAATAAACCCGAACTCCTCCTCTACACAAACAAGTACCAATAAATCTCTTCTCGCCGCTTTTCAATAACAGATGCTAAACGCTGCTTTAACGTATATTCACTCCAAAAACGAAATAAAGGTGAAGCTACAGGGGTGCTTTTAAGGCTCTCTTTTAATCCAATGGAAAATGTAACCGAAATATGTGAAAAAATTAGTAAAGTAGTGGGAGAAATAAATTTGGCTAGTTAACCTTTGTTTTCTTTGCATTTCTGTTAGAAAAAATTAAATATTTTAGTTTTAAAATTAAATATTAAATATTGCTGGTTCTAACTACACAATTTTTTCAAAATCGAACCAAAACGCTCCATTAATTTACCTCAGTGATCACTCTTCGTTACTGACTGAACACCCCAATCGACAAAATTTCCTTTCACGGATCAAGTCGGACGAGTTCAACTTCCGGTTTTCGAGGATTCTTTTCAAAATCTTATCGCCCTTTAATTATAAACACCTTGGGCGACCAAGCTATCCTTAAACAGCGATGCTTAGTTTTAAATCTGTATATAGGTTGTACATTATATATACCCTATTTGTCAGGCATTACATTAAAAAAAATAAGATAAAAGCATCGAGGCCGAATTTAAGATTAGGAGTAATTTCTGAAACAAAGTTCTCATTTTCAACCCCAGCCTTGAAATCTATTACATCGTCGCCAGCCCGCAATTCTCTTTTAAATTAAGAAAGCAGGCGTATGGTAGCATTACAAACGGTCGTATTCATTGTGAATCAAATAACTGGGAGCTTCGTATGCAAAATGTCATGGTCGTCTCTTACAAGGAAAGCCAAACGGGTTTTCAGATCGTTTTTTAGTTCTACAAGATTAGATTACAGAATGTAAACTGGTCTAATAAATTGTGGTCCATTATCACTGAGATTATTCGTCTTAGTTTAACATCTTGAAACCCACTGGCTGAGTGGTTAGTGCGCTTCTCCGCCACAGGTCCGAGGTTCAAACCCCGGGTTGGTAAGGGTTGACTCAGCCTTTCACCCCTTCAGTGGGTCTATAAATGAGTACCAAGCTTGTTTGGGAACACTAATGCTTTCACTTCAGACTGACCACCTGACCGGAACTCACCTCAAGGCCCAAGATCGCGTATACTGAGTTGGGTGCAGTAGGCCTTGGCCCTCCCGGGCTGTCGTGCCACTAAGTTAAGTTTGACATCTTATGAAAACTTCTCCGATTACATTGCCTCGTGCAGTGCCTTGAGTTAGAAGGAATGACTCACAACACATCGCGTAGCACAGTCCTAAACAATGAAGATCCATTATTTATATCTGTTTCAGTTCGTGGTAATGGCTCAAACAAATCCACGGAGATTTTGTCAAATTGTTCAGAATATACTTTAATCCTAGGTAAACCTTCTGGTTTTAGGTTGGCATCCTTGTAAACAGTTTTGAAGGGAAACTCCTTTGCATCCGAGAGTGAATGAGAAAGTTACCCAGTTTTGCGTTAGGGTGAAAAAAGCGTACGGAAGTAGTCGTCCCCCCATCCCCCGAATCGTCACCTTGGTGACAGGATAGCGAGTGGGAGGAAAACGGGAGAGCGGGGACACCACGCGACTTGTTTCATATCCTTGAAAAAGTTGGATGATTGCCCACCTCCCCGATTTATCAACTTGCCCTCCTTCCGATTGGGAGTTCTTTTCCCCCAGACACGGGAACATCTATCAAAACGGTTGTATGAGTTGTATTGTGTGCATTATGGTGTAGACAAAATAGCTCTCGTATCAAGAGCGTGCCTTTTTGAAATATTTCCTTAGATTGTTGTCTACAAGGAGATGTGTTCGGTGGCTAATTTTTTTTTTTTTTTTCAGTTTTCATTTGCGTTGAAGTATTATTAGAATGTCAGAATGCCTAAATCATATGCACAAAGAGGAAAAGAGTTTCGTGAAAGAAAAAAAAAAGGAAAACTAGCAGCAAGTTCACAGTTAAAAAAGTGTAAAAAAAACAGAAAAATAGTGCAAATTCATCAAGTGCCACTGCCAAATCCCCATTAGAGTACATGAGAGAATATCGAGCACGGAAAAAAAAACACTGCAAAATACTCTCTTAATGCCCAGTTTAAGCAATGGGAATGCTATTGAGACTCGTCTAATGACAGCACAGATTAATACGGACTTTGTGAACCACCCTGTGCCCTGTCCGTCAGTGTCGTTGAATGTGTGTGTGGCCGCGTTATTTTAATATACGCTTCATTTTTTTGTGCTACTAACTACATTCTATTATATGTAAGTGCGGCTTCATCAAAGCCAACACCAATTCTTTTTTGTACTGCGTAAAAAAAAATTCTGTTGGCATTCATTTTAAACAGTTAGCGATACTCGATGTTAAAAACAAGCTGGCACGAGGCGAATATAGAAATTGTAGCTCCAGCCGGAAGTCACGGCGTTTATTTCGACCAATGGGAATCGACCAGTAAACCCAGGTAAGAAACCCAGAGTCAAGTAACTGGAGGTCGAAAAAGAGCTATGAATTGAAGTTCTAACCTGAGGTTGACTGCCGGTTACTTTACTCCAGGTTTCATCGCTGGGTTAGGTTAGCGGTGAATACGAGCGTGAGTGAGTGAATATTAACTTCGCATTATTCAGCTACACGAAGTCTTTTGGCGACGGATCTCGTAATTTTGAATCATAGTCAAATGACGGGACGACACCTGAGCTGGCACCCTCCCTCTCATAACTTCCACACCATACCAACGGGAGAGTATTTGAACTTCGATATATTTGACGTGCATCGGCCCCCTCTGCACGGCGATTCTTCAGCAGTACTGGGCTCGAACTCATGACATGCCAGCCACGAGTCTGTTACCTTGATCACTAGGCTACCGTGGTCACGGAAGGTTCCGAAGCTGATTTGTTTTGTGATCAACAGAATGAACCTTCACTTTATGATATCCTTACTTGGAGGTGAAATGGTCGGCATAGAAAAAGTTGGTCTTGCCTCATGAAGCAAGTCATCCAAGTACAGAAGTAGGCAAAAGTCTTCAACTGTGATGGCATTCAATTTTCGGTAATCTACACAGTCGCATTGTTCCATTAGGCTTAGGCATTAACATGACCGGAAATGCATAGAATTCGCACTCTTCAATTATTCCTTCTGCTAAAAGCTTGTTAATTTCCTGCTTTTAAATTTTTTAAAATGCACTCTTTTATAATTAATCGAACCAAGTTGTAACTTATTCTTTTAGTCACCAAATCTGTAAATGGGATTTGAAATTAGTCGCCAGATATGGGATGGGTTCAGAAAATGGGAAATCGTTAATCCTGATCAGGACAATGGAACAAAATTATTAAATTATTGTATCGTTATCTTTCCTGGACAAATGAGCAAAATTTCGAATTAATCTGACCTTTTAAAGTGGGTAAAAATTGAGTTCGAAGATTCATTTACATTCAAGTGAAGCTCTGATTAAAGGGTGTTATAAAAACATAAGAGCTACACACCATAGATATTTCCTGTTGCAAAAGAACAACTGATTGCTTTGACTATCTGACGCAAACTTTCTTTTCTGACGTAGTTATCCTTCTGTCCAGACCAAGTTCAAGACATCTATTTATTATATAACTCAGATAAGTATCTATTTAATTTCTCGTGTCATTCAGAGTTCACTTAGATGATAAATTAAGACACGATTTAGATGTGTTTAATTAAGACAAATTTGCCGGGACGTTCTTGAAGGAGGTTTGTTTAAGTGGTTAACTTCGTGGAACTGGGCCAAGTGCTTACACCGCTTTCTCACACAATTATTTTTCTTGCTTCAAAATCTTTTTCAATAGTTGATTTCTGCCAGATAGCGCAGACATAACGTAAGACTCCACTATTTATACGTTCTCTCTGTTACAAAGTAAAACTTCAGAAGAAACGTTCCTGTGTTGAGAGTTTTCTTTTTTTGTATGGTTTTACGCATTTTGAAACTGTTAGTGCTCTAAAATTTTCCAGTTGCTGATTGGGATATATCTTTCTTTTGAAAGGAAAATTTATCGCTGCGTGGCTGGTGCGATTACGGAGAAAACGTTTTATTGCCGACCATGTACCCTCAATTGAATTGGTATGAGCACCGGTATCAGGATCTTTAAAACATACACTATGATTCACCTCCAAATGCTTAAAACCCTCATCTGACAAGCATTTATACGCCTTCCAACAATCAGAAACAATCGTACTTCCAGGCAGGACCCATTCTTTAATCACACACAGCAATTCCTCTTTCGTCCATCGTTCAACAACTCGAAAAAAACATCTATTCGTTCCTCTTTCTATCTTTCATACACCATTCAATCAATTCTTTCTTGCCTCTAGCATTCAATAACGTAAAAAATTCTAACGTATATTCACTTACAAGGCAGCCATACTTTCAACCCGGTACCCAACAACAAAATGAAATTTGAAATGCGCGCCCACAAATGACGAAAATTCTAGAAAAAGTTAGGGTTGCCATGTTGTATTTAAAAGCAAGGTTACCATGACGGCGCAATTATCGCCAACCAAAGTAATTCGCGCCAAGAGGGTGGGGGCTCTCCTAGGAGTGAACCGCAAATTTTATTTATTTTACAATTAATTGAAGAAAACCAAAAATTATCTACTGCCTCTTTAATATGGCGGTACTTTCGTATTATCGCAACAATCACCATCTCTATTAATAACTCGCCAAGTTGGCTACCCCGATTTCCTATGTGTGTCGTACGAGCTGAATTGGCAGCCAAATGCTTCGTTTCATATAATGTCACCAACAGGTTACGATAATACGTATCAATATGGCTATTAAATAACGTTCATTATATACAAAGTTCGGTAAATATATTATGAATAATAACTAAAACACTATTAATATCTCCCTAATATACATGCTTCGTACACATTGAAAAATTATATTGAAAGTACAAAAATCTTACCTTTTCTTGAAGAGAAATCTTGCATGTACGTTGATCAGTTAATAGTCAAGATGTGGCTACTTTTAATCTTTACATAAAATACACTAACTATATTGTCCCTTATTTACATTTTCATATAACTAAAAAAGAAAGAAACCGACAATACAAAACAATATCAACAAACTGAAATATTATGCCGCCAGTTCACCACGGATGCCAACACTTACTTTTAAATGTCAATAGCGATGGTGATCAAGGGTACTTTACAGGGTTTGTTAGCCGTTGCGTGTCGTGAGCAGCTTGGAATTATCCTGGTGTTATACACGCTCATTCCTAAATTATTATTTAATTACATTCATAGTAAATTTGAATTCCTAATTTTTCATACTCTTATTTCTCCCACTTAATTTTTACAATTATGCAGCAATGGGCTAAGTGAACTCATGTACCCACCCAGTTATTCATGAAAGGAGTTTGAGCTTCCCTGCGGGAACAGGTACTCCAGTAATCCATCAACTTATATATCCTGGTGGTAAATGGCGAGTGAGTGATGGTCTTTTTAACCTGCACAGGGTCTTCTAGCAATGAACCTCGTCATTTTGAACCATGGTCAAGGACAAGGACGGCACCTGAGCTGGTACTCCCTCTCCTAACTTCCACCTCAATAAGAGAATGCTTGAGTCTTAAATCATTTCGACTGCACGGCGGGCTTTCAGCGATACTTGGAGGTAAATGGCATTGGATACACTATGAACGAAGAACAGGGTTACACCAACCACAGCCAGTTATCCATGTATCGTAGAATGACTAATGCTAGGCATAGATACCTTTCAAGAGAGAGAGCACACATACAGTTCTTTAACCTTTGTCTTACCTGCACAAAAATGTGATTTCAAATTCATCTGTTGCCGTGTCTCTCCTTCCCATACCAGAAAGTGAGTGGATATTAACGTCACACTGTTCAGCTGCACGAGAGGGCTTTTTGGCGGCGGACCCCGTCATTTCGAACCATAGTCAGTGACGAGGCACCCCTGCCCTCTCTAAATTCCAACCAAACGAAAGGACGTTTGAGCCTCGACATATATAACGTGTATCACCCCCTGCTCGCAGGGTCTTCAGTGGTACTAGGCTCGAACTCGACGCAAGCTACAAATCTGTTATCTAGACTACCCACACCAGCAAGGGATAAAAGCCCCTCGTGTAGCTGAACAGTGCGACGTTAATATTCTCTCATTCATTCCCCAGCAAGGGAGACTAGCTTTTACGAAACACACACTTGTAAAAGAGATGAGATCGTTTCCTTTAATCTTCTTCTCCAAGACCTTCCTACCAACATGTCTATGTAACTTAAATTAATGTATTAACAATTTCTCTTTTGACTGAGATAGAGTGAGTGAATATTATCGCGTCGCCTTATTTAGCTACACGAGGGCTTTCAACGATTGAACCTTCTGTAATTTTGAGCCATGGTCAAGTGATAGAACGACTTACTGAGATGGAATCCACCGAGATAAGATTAGGCCTACGTAACGCACGACATTCGAATTGATGCTGTGGGAAAGGCTTTACAAACTCTTTTTCGGTACTCTTTTTTTGTACTAGCACGTAGCCGCATCTTTGAATATATCGATGTACACTTTCTTTCGGAAATGTATTTCCAAAGATTTTCTTTGCCCATATTAAAGTCTTTTTTAACTTTTTAACCGAATGCCTAACCGGAACAAATATAACCAATTCTAGTGATACGTTGTATAATACTGGATATTGTAAACTGGGCTTTTTAAAACTTGTGTGTGTGTGTGAGTTTCTGTTTATCTTACAGAGTGGCAAGTACCAATTTAGTATCGTTACACGATCACGTACTTGTACTAAGATTAATAATTAGACCCCGAGCAGCGCATCTGTAGCACTGATAACCGACGCAAATCACTTTGCCTTATCTTGCAATTTGCCAACTTTGAAGCATCACTGCATTAGAATTGTGAGGAAGATGGCTGGAATAGTTTTTGTTCTTCTTACCAACTGAGCTTCACTGAAACGTTGGGATTACGAATAGGTACAACGTACATTTTAAATTTTTTTCGTTGTTACTTTTTTACATAGATAAATCACCATGAATTTTTCAAAATAACGATTCCATATATAGTGGTTAGACCCCGCAATCTCCGGGTTCGTAGCCAAGTAACATATCCACTAGACAAAAATGATCACCTCTGTCCGGAGGCTGTTACTGGCTTGTATTTAGATACCGCAACACTACTCTCCCACCAGTGAGTCGGTGGATAGGCGAACGATTTTTTAAAATTATTAATTTATTTTATTTTTTACCTTTTTATATTTATTTATTCTTATTTTTTGCGGTAGATGGCGCCCGACAGTTCAGAATGTTACGTTTTCTTAATTCTGTCAAAGGTTCCGTCCGGGTCACCAATGTAGTGGTTAGAACCGCGACCTTCGGGTTCGTAACTAGTAATTATCCCACTAGACAAAGTGATCCCCTAATGGCCGGAATTGGCACATTTGAATTACCGCTACATATATTTATTAGCTTCGCCCTTAAAGCAACACGCGGACGGTCATTCAAGGGGATGACGCATGGTGTACCTTCAGTGTCATCATGACTTGTTTATCGCCAGTCACAGTTCGAGAGCTTTTTGATCGCTTGTCTACCATAGCCTGTATTTAATTCAAAGAGAAAAAAATTACAAAATAACATATCGCAATGACAGTTTGATTTGTTCATAGAACTACAAGTGCATATTTGTTCTTCTGAAGCTGATTTCAAATTTATTTCAATACAAGAGAAAGTTTACTGGAATCAAAATAAATTTCATTACGATTGACCAACTTCATAACTTCTTAGAAACTACCATATCGTAAAATGAATTTGTGAATGATTATTTTGGAAGATCATGTATTTACCTTGTTCTTCAGGAA